>WSYH01018468.1:0-10963 GCA_036426205.1 Ascaphus truei
CACGCTAGTACCCACGGCGCACGCTATCACTGCGCACGCTCTAACATGCGCACGCTCTCACTCGAGCACGCTGCACTGCACACGCTCCAAATGGCACCGCTCCACTGCAAACACGCACACACTTGCTCACACTTCACACTACGCACACACACACTTCACACTGCTCCACACTCACACGCGAACACTGCACACTGCTCACTACTTGTCAAACTGGGTGCCACTTCACACCTGACTCACCACTGCTCACAATGTTCACACTGCTCACACTGCTCACAATGCTCACATGCTCACACTGCTACACAATGCTCACACTGCTCACAACTGCTCACACTTCACACATGCTCAAACTTCACACTGCTCACACTCAAGAACTGCACATCTTCACATGCTCACATCTTCACATGCTCACATTTCACTGCGCCAACCTCTCACTGCGCACGTTTCTCACTGCAGTGCACGCTCTCATGACGGCACGCTCTCATGCGCACGCTCCACTGCGCACGCTCGCATGCGCACGCTCTCACGCGCACGCTCTCACGTGCGATAACGAGTCTCACTGCGCACGCTCTCACTGCGCACGCTTCACTGGCACGCTTTAACTGCGCACGCTCCACTGCGCTACGATCTCACTGCGCACGTAGCTACTGCGCACGCTCTCATGACACGCTCTCACTGCCACACGCTCCAGCTGGCACACGCTCTCATGCCCACGCACATCACTGCTCACACTTCACACTGACACACTTCACACTGCGACACACTTCACATGCTCACATCTTAGGACACTGCGCACACTTCCACACTGCTCAACTCACCATGCTCACACTTCACAACTGCTCCCACTTCACGACTGATCACACTCACACTCTCCACACTTCACACTGCTCACACTTACCATGCTCACACTGTCACACTTCAACACTTGCTTCACACTCACACTGCTCACACTGGCTCACCACTGCTCACACGTCTCACATGATCACACTGCTCACAATGCTCACACGGATCACACTGCTGTACACTGTCATTACTTCACAAATGCTCCACACTTTCACACGGGCTCACACTTCACACTGCTCACACTTCACACTGCTCACACTTCACAATGCTCCACTTCACATGCTCACACTATCACACTGCTCACAACTTCACACTGCTCACACTTCACACTGCTCACACTTCACAAGCTACACTTCTATCACTGCTCCACACTCCACACTGCTCCACTTCACCACTGCTCACACGTCACTACTGTCACACTTACATGCTCACACTTCACACTGCTCACTACTTCACACTTGATCACACTTCACACTGCTCACACTCACCCTGCCACACTTCACACTGCTCAACCCTTCACACTGCTCACCACTTCACAAGCTCTCACTGCTCACACTAGCCTCTCAATGCTACACTGACCTCTTACACTGCTCCACACTGCTCTCAATGTCACACTGCTCTCATGCTCACACTGCTCTCCAATGTCACACTGCTCTCACTGCTTCACGCTACACTGCTACTCACTGTCTCACACTGCTCTCACTGCTCACAATGCCTCATGCTCACACGCTCTCCAACTTTGCCCGTCACAACTGCTTCACTGCTCACACTTGCTCTCCATGCTCACACTGCTCTCACTGCTCACACTGCTTCACAACGTTTCACATGCACAATCTTCTCACTGCACATCTGTTGCTCTCACTAGCACAGCTGCTCCACTGCACACTGCTTCTCACTGACACTGCTTCACTGCACACTGCTCTCACTGCACACTGCTCTCCTGCACACTGCTTCACTGACACTGCTACTGTCACTTGACACTGACTCACTGCACAATGCTTCAATGCCACTGCTCTCACTTGCACATGCTCTCCACTGCACACTGATCTCATCCGGCCCACACTGCCTATCACTGCACAATGAATCTCACTGCCAACACCTGCTCTCACGGGCACATAGCGCTCACTGCACACTGCTCATCACTGCACCACTGCTTCACTCGGACACACTGCTCTCACTGCACACTGCTCTCACTGCACACTGCTCTCACTGCACACTGCTCTCACTGCACACTGCTCTCACTGCACACTGCTCTCACTGCACATGCTTCACTGCAACACTGCTCTTCACTGCACACTGCCTCACTGAAAAACTGCTCCTCACTGACACATGCTTACTGCACCCTTGCTTCGACTGCACCACTGCTCTTTCACTGAACAATTTGCTTCACTGCACAAGGCTCTCACTGCCACACTCGCTCTCACTGGCACATGTCTCCTCACTGAACACTGCTCTCACTGCACACTGCTCTCACTGCACACTGCTCTCACTGCACACTGCTCTCACTGCACACTGCTCTCACTGCCACAGTTTGCTTCAAGGCACACTGATACTCACTGCACACTGCTCTCAACTCACACTTGCATCACTGCACAACTGCTCAATGCACCTGCACTATCAATCTGACACACTGCCCACACGCTCACCATGCACACATTGCACACATGCACACACCCCTGCACACCACGGCAAACACTTGGCACACACTGCAACAGCACACACTGCACACATTCACACACTGCACACCACTTCCCCACACTGACACACACTTAACACACTGCACCATCATCTTGCACACCCATGCCACAACTTTCACAGCACCTGCCACACTTTCACACACCTGCCACCACTTTCACACACACAACGCACACACTTTCACACACCACCAGCACCACACTTTCACACACCACCAGCTTACACACTTTCACACACACAGCACACTAGACTTTCAACCCACACAGCACAACACTTTCACACCACACAGCCCAACGTGCCTTTTCAACCAAAAGCACACACGGTCACACAAACAGAACACACTTTCACACACCACAGCACACCACTTTAACAACCACACAGCACACACTGTCACACACACAGACACACATTCACAACACAGCACACACTTTCACACACACAGCACACACTTTCACACACACAGCACACATTTCACACACACAGCACACACATTTCACACACACAGCACACACTTTCACCCCCACACAGCACACACTTTCACACACACAGCACACCACTTTCACACACACTAGCACACACTTTACACCACACAGCAACCAGATAACACCAGACCACCGACATATACACACACAACATTTTCTCTCACATATACCGCTCCCCCCCTCCTCCCGCCCAGGCAGCGGGGGACCGCGGGGGGAGGAAGGTAAGCGGTGCAGGGGGAAGCGTGGGGGACCGGAAGGGCCCATCCCCGTCCCATCTCCTTCCACGCGGGTGTCACGCTGGTAGGGGGCCGCCTGCGGTAGAATGACCGGGCGGTTGTGCGGCTGGGTGGTCGGGGTTGACAGGGGGAAGCGGGGACCGCGAGAGGGCGCGGCCCAGATTTTTTCCCCGCCGGACCCCGTTACGAAGCGGGTGGTCTCGGTGGACACCCGAGGCCCGCGTTATAACGGGTTTACCTGTACTACAATCTGCAGTGGTGTATCTGTGCATGTGCCAGTAAACCCATGACATCCACTGGTGTCTGCTACATTTAAAGAGTTGAGCCATAGCACTCATGTGGTGGCCTTGACAACTGGGCGATGCATGCAGTATCAGTTTTTTACATGCAATCACACTGACAGCTTGGGTTTGATCATGTGACTTGGATTCCCAATAGAGCGACAGACATGAGTTGGAGGATGATCTAATTAGATGTGTATGCACACGCTGTTTTGTCGCCCGATGTTTTGATGTTTTGTTGGAGATGTTTATGTCACTTGGGTGTTGGGGATATAAGTCACTCAATGTCTGTGTCGTTGCACCCCCCTGAGGTAGAGGAGATCCCCGCCCCTGTGGGATCGAAACGTTGGAGTATGTGCTGTATTTAATACATTTATTTTCATTCACCTGAGTGCCTGTTCCTTTTTGTGCTATGCGGTAATGTATACTTTTATTATTGATTGGACATTGAAAGGATTGAGTGACTCATTTGGCCGAGAATTATATTGAATTTTTATTGGAGGTGCCAGTGATTTTCTTATCCTTCTAAACAACACACCACAGCTCAATGTGACCGCCTGCACGCATGGGGACGGCATAGACAAAAACACAACCGCACTCAAGGTAAAATGCAAAAAACAAATATATTAGAGGAAAAAGCAGGCAAATAAAATTTCCACAAGTTTGCGAGTCCTGTTAGTACCTTACCTCAGGGGCGTCCCGATATATATAATATCTTCCCAGCATTGGGGTCCTGTGCACAAGGACGAACACGATGTTTAGGTGTGGACGGCTTAAGAATGTATAGGCCTTCCCCATACCCTAGAATTCAGTATCTACCCTCCAGATTACCATATTTATTGCTTGGACATTACTCCCTGGCGATCGGAAAAACAAAGAAAAAACATGCAGGACCCCGGCCCCCTCTCCCATATCGACACCACCACCATACACCCCCACCCCCCGACCCCCCCCCCCCACCTAGAGTGACGTTCACGATCGTTTAGTCTTGTCTCGCCGAGTTTGAGAAACAGCAGGACGAAACGTAGGGAGACCTAGAAGGTGCTTGCTGAGCGGACGAACACAAACACGGAGAATTCGCGTTCCACGCGGAGAAGAGGCAGACCCGCCCACTAAGCAGCAGGACGGAGAGTGGATTCTTATATCCTACATGCCCCTATAACACTGCTTTTGTAAGTAGCGTTTACTTTTGCGCACGTAACCAATACAAAAAGTACCTTCACCATATTTTGGGTCTATTTCCATTTTTTTTCAGAGATAGTCATGCCAAGTCTAATGATATGCTCAAATTTAATTGTTTAGTACATCTTCGCGCTGTTGTATTTCCCTATTCTTCCCATATATTGCACTCTTGTGTCTAGTGTAACACTGGGGCAGAACACTTGTTTGCTCATTCGCATAGTGTTAAATTTAGAAAGTACGTATGTTTGGGGTGCGTGCTCGGGGGGCCTCGTGTGGCGGGTGTGGGTGTGTGTTCACCATGTGTGTGCTGCCATGTGCTAGGGTGGCTGGTGTGTAGTAGAGCTGTGTGTAGGTGTAGGTGTGTGTGTGTGTGGGTGCGTGTGTGTGTGTGTGTGTGTGTGTGTGTGTGTGCTATGTTGGGCTTAAACTTTAAAAAGAGGGAGAGGTAGAACTGATTTCTTGTGACAGGGCTATACAACCAACTTTTGCCCTCATATTGCCTCTCTGTGCAGGCTTCTATGTACTCAGTGTACCAGGGCAAAGGCCGACGACTAGAGAGGAACTCTGAGGCTGGCTTATAGTTGGCTGGCGACGTCCTCAAAAAAAACAATGGGACTTTGTTGCGAGTGCTTTTATTTAGTTAAGGGCGACGGCAGCGACGTTGCGGCCAAAAGTTGGACCCAGCCGGCACAGGTAAATTGATTTTTAGTTGACTGTCGCCACATGGACTGTCTCTGAACCAATCAATGACCCGTTTGCTCAGCGGCGTCGCGTAAGGTTAATTAGAACTTTCGTGCGGTGAGGCAGAATTGTCGCGTGCCGCCTGGCACAACACCAAAGTAAGGGGTGGATGCTCATGGAGGATTGCGTCCGTGCGCACCATCTAAAGCGTGATCATGTAGCCAGCCGATCGGCTGTTCAGCCTGACTGGAGTCGGGTATACGTGGCGTTGGGTTGCCCGTTGGGTGGGGGGCGGGACAAACCATGTCCATGGAATGATTGACTGAACAAGCACTCACTTGACGCAATGAATCCCCAAATAATCACGTTGTTGTTGATTTTTTACGAGCACAAAATATCAGCAGCGTCAATGTCTGCACTTTGTCACGACGGTGGGTAGTTTTCAGTTGACAAACTTCCTGAACGACCAACGTGAACACTTGCCGACGCACACCCACCATCGTGTAAGCAGTCACCATGAACACGGCCTAGGCGCCTTGAGCCAGGTTGGCGATGTCGCCACATCACCACTGCGGCCGCTCAGGAACGTATAGAGACGGCAGGGTGTAGTGGCCTGCAGTTGAGTCTAAGCGCGGCAGGAGCTTGCCTTGCTGTTTGCACAGAGGCAAGAAGATTTGAATTTTTGTCCGCGGAAGCAACTTCAGGTGTATTATGGGTTACCCGACTGGGATTACAGCGGGTTCCATCTGCCATAGGATTCTACAGATATACGCATGCCAGTATCTGTTATTCTTAGGTGCTGTTTAGGACCAAGTTCATCACTGCTATAGTACATACACATCTGCAGTGGTGTATCTGTGCATGTGCAGTAACCATGACATCCACTGGTGTCTGCTACATTTAAAGAGTTGAGCCATAGCACTCATGTGGTTGCCTTGACAACTGGGCCTGCTGATGCAGCATCAGTTTTTTTTACATGCAATCACACTGACAGCTTGGGTTTGATCATGTGACTTGGATTTCCCAATAGGAGTACAGACATGGAGTTGGAGGATGATCTAATTAGATTGTATTATGCACAGCTGCTTTGTCGCCCGATGATGATGTTTTTGATGATGTGGAGATGTTTATGTCACTTGGGTGTTGGGGTATATAAGTCACTCACTGTCCTGTGTCTGTTGCACCCCTCTGAGGAAGATCCCCCTGTGGGATCGAAACGTTGGAGCTATGTGCTGTATTTAATACATTTATTTTCATTCACCTGAGTGCTGTCTCCTTTTTGCTGCTATGCGGTAATGTATACTCTCTCTCTCTCTCTCTCTCTCTCTCTCTCTCTCTCTCTCTCTCTATATATATATATATATATATATATATATATATATATATATATACAGTGGTTGACAAATCACCAAAAAATCTACTCGACACACAAAAAAATCTACTCGCCACCTAGTACCAAACGTGTGCTGCTTGGGCCAATATTTACTCGCCCGAGGGTTAAATCCACTCGCCCGGGGCGACCAAATGTATAGGTTTGTCGAACACTGTAATATATATATATATATACAGTGGTTGACAAATCACCAAAAAATCTACTCGCCACACAAAAAAATCTACTCGCCACCTAGTACCAAACGTGTGCTGCTTGGGCCAATATTTACTCGCCCGGGGGTTAAATCCACTCGCCCGGGGCGAGCAAATGTATAGGTTTGTCGAACACTGTATATATTATGATTATAGTTATACTATATTATATATATATATATATATTTTTTTTTTTAATTAATGCCCAAAACCAGTTTTGGGCAGATTTGGCAGACTGGGGTGTTAGGCATTAGTTTAGAGGAATGGTAGGTTTGTTTGATGAAATAAGGTAGGAGAGGTGGGTGAAGGGCGTAGTTGCCCTGGGGAGGGTGGTTAGGCCTTTACTTTACTAATCACTAAGTTGGGCAACAGGGTTAGGTAGTGTATTTGTTTTAATGTATTAACCCTTATGTTGCTGGTGGTATAACTTGGTAACCTCAGGCATCAAAGTGATTCATGTTATTTCGATCATAGGCTGCAATAATAAATATTACAAAAAACGATGATATTAATATTATTGTGATGAGGGATTATTAAGGCATTATTAATGGTTGCGTTTTGCCTGAATATCGCACCCCATAAATTATTACCACAATCTTGAAGTATACCAACTTAAAATTGTGGTAATAATGTCCATCATTTTTTTCATTTTATTATTGGGTACGCTATTAACTCCACACTCCACTTTTACAGAGTTTTATGTATTCTGCCTACTGTATGTATCTATGTATTTTTTTTCCTTCACAAGTGTTCCCTGACTCCTATATAAATTTTTTAAAGAGATGTGATTCATCTTTGGATCTTTGTTTAGTGGTTTGTCATATACTGTATCCCCTGTTATACACAAGTATTAAAGTTCAATCATTCATTTATCATGTTAGATATGTACAGTAGACTTGATGTTTCACATTTTGTAAATTGTATGGAGATTAATGCCAAATGTATTAAGTGTTATTTTTTCTAATTCCATTAAAACTCTTAAGAAGTGTTGTTTTTATGATACTGTCACTTTCAGATGGATTGTATTTAATCTTCCGATTTTGTCCCTATCTAAATGGACCTCTAATGAAGCTCTACATCCAGGATGAACCATGTTAGGCTATTTTTTCTTGTGAAGGATCCATGTACACTATTTTATGAGATGTTTCTCCAATAAAGCTTGATGAATTTATGATAACCTGTCTGTGACCTCATCTGTGACAACCTAAGAAATTTCTCCTTGTACGGAGTGTGACGTAATTACATCTTAATATTGTCAGGAATCAGGGCACACGCCGCCCTCGGCGCTGCCCTTCCCTACCTGTTCCGCTGGCTGCGGTCTCCTCCGCCCCTGCTCTGCATCGCGGGCCATTCCTCCGCCCTCCGCAGCTCTCGCACACGCCACCGACGCTACTGCTGGACACACGTCCGCTTCCCTTACAGGGCGCGCGCCTTACAACTTTATTTATTCACTGCACTGGCCGTGTAGCTCCGTCCCCCGGCCGTCCCAGCTCTCAGTCTCACGCCCTACTGTTCACCTGCAGCAAACCAGGCCATTAACCTCTGCCCCATCACAAAGGGCTCCTGGGCTCACCTCTGCTCTGCTCCTTCCTCCGATTGGTCCTCCTCACTTTATTACTCCTGTGATTCCTCTCCAACCTCGCTCTGCATAGTTTGTCTGCCTAGTGCTGTTGGATACTGTGCCTAGCTCTCTCTCTGTTTCAGCTCTGTTACCGAACCGGCTTGTCTTCCTACCCACTGTGGCTCCACGACCTCGGCTTCCACTCGACCACGTTTACCTCTCGCCCCCTCAAACTCGGCACTTGGACCTCTACTACCCGGGACTCTGTTACCCTCGATCCTTGGCTTCGAACCCTACTACGGCACCTTCTCTACGCCCGGATCTAGCAAGTAACACTATCAGCCCTGGTACCCCTGGCCTTGGCCACGCTACCCAATCCACACTCCGAGCACGCACTCACTACTGCGGGTGCGTGGTTACCCCCTCTCCACCTCAGTATTGGGGGGTTAGTCTTGTCTGCGGGCAGAACAGCGTGACAAATATACACAGGAGACACAAACGACATGCTGCAGTGCAAAATTTGTAACCAGGGAACTGAATAATCATACTCGTCCCCACGGCCTAGAGTAACCTCTTATAACATTGTTAAGAGCCATAGGATCTCATAAAACAGGTAGGACATGTGAATGATAAAATCAGACAGGCAGATTGCAGAAAATTAGAGCAGATCTACCATATAAACCTGCTAAAATCCTGGAAACATAGGCAAGTATATATGATGGTCATAGATCAAGCGCTAGTCGGAAAGGATGCTCAAGACCCAGCAGTTAAAATATCGTCACAGCTCACTCCTGGACAATGGGGTGAAGCAACAGAAATTTTAAAAAGTAAATACGTGTTCTCAAATATACCAGATAACTTGCAGGGTTCTTCAGGACATAGGGCCTCATGCAGTAAGCGTTGATAAGGGAATTATCGCCATTTTATAGCCAAAATTGGGTTTGAGATTCAGTAAGCGCCGATAAGTGCTTGATATCGCCAGGTTTCGGAGCCGATTATTTTGTTATGGCTGCCGATAAGCCTGTTTTCGCCACTGATCGCCACTTTTTTAAATCGGCTGGATTCAACAAAAAAAAACAGCTTATCGGGGCTGATCGGCACTACGAAATTGAGATGTTATGGCCAATTTCTCCCGCCAACTAAAGTTGGCAGTTTGGAGGGGAGAACGATCGCTAAGGCTGCCGCAACGGCACTTAGAAAAAAAAAATCTTCTGTACATCAATGGAGTCAATGGAGCGGGGACGTATAACAGTATAGTACTGTTTACGTTTCATTGCTCACAATACAAACGTCATTTGCATTACAGTGTGGGGGCATTCCCTGCATTGTGTCACAGCTGACGTGTATTATTTGCATAACATTATACTTTTACATGTTTGCAGCATTTGCGGGTCACATTACTCATCATGTGATGATGTGCCAAGGGAAAATACTATACTCAACTCTTAAAGGAGAACCTCACATCATATCACACATTTTAATGAACTGAGCAACAATTATTTACATGATGTTACACATGACACACATGTCACACATACACCGTATATTCATGTTCCTTTACATTACACAATGCTTGTAATGTGACACGCATCTTTAAACGTTCATGTACATCTAAATTCTCATGTTTACATCTAGTTTTGGGTCCTCCCTATTTTCATGACGTCACTTATTTGACGCTTAATCACATTGCATGTTTACATTGTAACCGTAGCATTACAAGCACTTCAACCTAACTTATACACACATGTACAGTGATTCAGCATTGGGACACCTTGTTAACTCATTCTATACCAACTATCCTCCTTACAGAAATGCATGCATATGCACACGACTATTCATTGTTGTCAACATGTCACAATAACATGCCTAATTACACATGTTACACAAAACTTTTCCCACGTCAATCTCAGCCTTTTTGCCTAATTACATGACTGACTGTTGCGTTCACAAGTGTTACATGCATTGCACATGCAACTATTTATTTGCAAGCAATGTTTCTACAAAGGTTCACGTCACATCATTGCCAAATATCATCATTCCCTGCAGAATACACACAACAAATACTTATAACAAGAACTGCACACAGCTTGCCACAGAAGTACTTTATTATGTTAATGTAACACCTTGCATTTTACTATGTCACCTGACATCATCACATACCTATTTAAAGGACGCCCATTACCTGCTCATTCACAGCTACTCATTTCAAAATGTTGAGATTGTTTAGGAGACGGAGGAACATTCTTTTCTATGACATGCTTGATGATGAAGACAATCATATAGGGCAAGGGAGGGACACACCGAGGGACAGTGACAGGGACAGTCACGCGGATACGACAGGGACAGGGAGAGGGACAGGCCGAGGGACAGGTAGAGGGACAGGAGATCAGAGGAGAAGACAGAGGAGACAAGTTGTGCCTC
>WSYH01018469.1:0-10963 GCA_036426205.1 Ascaphus truei
ACAATTCAAGCCTTTAACCAAAACAATTAGCCTGTGAAAAAAATATGTACAACAAGAATACAAAATACAAAACGAAGCCTAACCCTGACCTCAAGAACACATACAATATCAACAATTATCTATCTAATTGTAAAATACTTAAACACACAATAAAGCATAGCAGCATAGACAAATTATTTAAAAAACACATCAAATCAAGCTTTTAAAAAACTCATTTCTTACCCTGATGTATATATCCTCTAGACATACATAATACATACATACAGTGGCAAGAATATATACCACCAAAAAAAAACACGTTAAAAAAGCTTTTAAAAAAATTAACAAGTTAAATATACATTTCTTTAGTTCACTTACCATTACTTGGCCCCACCGATCCCGTTGCGCACCTTACTCACGAACTAATCCACCAGGCACAGGAACCCATAAAAATATAAACCATACAAAAAATAAACATACACTAAAAATCCAATCCTCGGCGTCTGGCTTCCAAAATGACGACATAGGCTTTTAAAGGCCTATGACGTCACATTTTCATCATGGTTCCCACGGTTCTGATTGGGCCGTGAAAACCATGTGTTTTGGCCGATAAAAAAAAAAAATGATGAGAGTCACTTAAAGGCAATGAAAGCACAGCCAATCAGAATGGCTTGCTTCAATTGCCTTTAAGATGACGTCATTAAAAGAAACATGGCGGCCTACACATGGTACGGTACCAATCAGAGGGGGAAGTGTATCCCTACTCTGATTGGCTCTAGTATACACTGTGACAGGGCTTGGGAGAGAGGATGTGACGTCATTGAAAGCCTGTCACATGGTACAAGAGCCAATCAGAGTAGGGATAGACTTCCCACGCTCTGATTGGCTCCGTACCATGTGAACGGCTTTCAATGACGTCACATCGTTCTCCCCCAAGCTTGTCACATGGTGTACTAGAGCCAATCAGAGTAGGGATGGAGTTCCCACGCTCTGATTGGCTACCGTACATGTGAGGCCGCCATGTTCTTTTCATGACGTCATTTAAAGGCAATTGAAGCAAAGCCATTCTGATTGGCTGTGCTTTCTGCCTTTAAGTGAGTCATCATTTTTTTTTTTCGGCCAAAAACACATGGTTTTCACGGCCCAATCAGGGCCGTGGGAAACCATGACGAAAATGTGACGTATAGGCCTTTAAAAGCCTATGTCGTTCATTTTGAAGCCAGACCGAGGAGGAAGGACCTCACATGAAGAAGAAGACCAGGGCGTGGGCCGAAGACGGGAAGAAGACCCCGGAAGAAGGTAGAAGAAAGAAAAATACAGATGAAGATGGATTACAGTAGAAGAACCCGGGATTGATTTGGATTTTTAGTTTAATGTTAATTTCTTTATGGTTTTTATTTTATGGGTTCCTGTGCCTGGTGGTTTTGTAGTGAGTAACCAGTTCAACGGAGTCGGTGGGGGCAAGTAATGGTAAGTGAATTAAAGAAATGTATTTTATTAACTTGTTCATTTTTTTAAAGCTTTTTTTAACATGTGTATTTTTTTTGTGGTATATCATTTCTTGCCACTGTATGTATGTATGTATGTATGTCTAGAGAGATATATACATACAGGGTAAGAAATGATGTGTTTTAAAAGCTTGATTTGATGTGTTTTAAATTAATTTGTCTATGCTTGCTATGCTTATTGTGTGTTTAAAGTATTTTACAATTAGATAGATGTAATTGTTGATATTGTATGGTGTACTTGAGGTCAGGGTTAGCGCTTTGTTTTCAATTTTGTATTTGTTGGTACATATATTTTTTTCTCAGGCTAAATTGTTATGTTCAAGGCTTGAATTTTTTAATTGTTTAATTGTTAGGGATGGAAGTAAATTGTTTAGGGATGTCATTAATGAATGTGAATTTATTGATTTATGTTACTGGATTGGATAAAATAGTATACTTGTTTGGAGGTATTTGTATTTTGATTGCAATTTTATTGTTAACATTCATTTGCAGAATGTATATGCTGCATAGATTGTATGCATCATATATCAATGTAAATGCAATGTGTGATTGGCATTAGAGGTATTTGATGGCATTTGATGATTTTGTGTAAGTTCAGTTAGGATTATGAAAGGAAAATTGTATTGTAGTGTGTCTTTATGGAGAATTGTTATTTGAGTACAGCATGTTTGATAACCCTTCTACATTTGTATATGGTCGATCATGTGGTGGTGTGTGTATATAATTATATATATATTAATTAATATATTTATATATAATCTTATGTATATGTATATCTGTCTATATATATATATAGATTATATATAATATATATAATATTTGCATGATGAAGCCAATGTACAAATTCGTGGTTGAAGGGGGGTATCGGGGCCATGTGGCTTAACCCTTAATTACCTTTGCGGTTATTATCGATAAGGTGTTTAAGGGGTTAATTGATATCTGAATGTATTGCAAGTATTGGCTTTGTTTGGCTATGTATTTGTGGCAAGACAAGGATGTTGCGCGGCGACGGAGACTTCTTATTGATGAGTCAGTAGTACTTTATTTATTGAATATGACTAGTTAATGTTTTAAAATGGGCAAATAATCATTATCCATATCTGGATAATAGTTATTTTGCACATTATTGACTGTAGGTTGTGGGGGGGGGTGTGTGTGATGTATTGAATGTATAGGCCAGGTTTATTGTTTTACATTCAGGGTTTGTTCCGTGGTTCTGCGTGGGACCTCTGGAGACCACCTGTGGGTCTCCTCGGGTACCCACGGGTATCAGGCTGGTGTTCCAGGGTGACACATGTGGGGATGAAGCGGTGGCCTCACATCTGTGGGGGCACCGCGGACCCGATCTGCGGGGGATGGGATGAAGCTGGTGGTCCTACTTCTGTGGGGGCACCGCCGACCGCAGGTCGGGGAGTGAAATGTGTGGACCACCTGTGGGGCACCGCGGACCCGTAGTGAGCACCTGTGAGTTCCCCAGACCCCGTGGGAACCACCCGAGGCCCTGCGCCACCTGTTGTTGACCGGGGCTCCCAGACATCCTTGGGCCCTACCGTGGGGACCCAATTGTGGCCCACGGTGACCCAAGGAGACCACCTGGGGGCCATGGTGCTGGGGACACAAGCAGGCCTCCAGAACCTGTTTCAAAAGGGCTGTGTACCCTGTAGGTCTGTTAGGTGCCCCGCCAGCCCCCACGGGGACTCGCTGGGGCTGCGTTATGAAACCTGTATGTTAAAGGATAAATCTTGTATTTAGGGGGGGGCACAGGGGGTGGTAATGATTTAATAATATAATGATGTTTATTATGTATCACTGTATTGTTTTATGTGGGTATGGGGGTGGGGGGGGTCCCCAACGGTATGTGGGTAGGCCTCCCGTTGGGTATTGGTGAGGGTGGTTAGGCCTCACGGGGTGGGGGTTAGTGTTTGAGGGATGTAGGCGTCCGAGTGGTGGGTGAGGGTGGTTAACCCCTAATGACTGTAGCGGTTAATAACCGCTATGGTGATTAAGGGGTTAGGGGACATTACATTGGATGTTTTCATTATTGTGTCTGTTTTGCAGCAGCGGAGGGGGCCATGGGCAGGATGAAGAGGAGGATGGCCTTCATCGTGGCAGCCGGACATGGGTGGTGAGTACTATATGTATTTAATGTATTTATTGTTGTTTATGTATTTAAATACACAGGGGTGTAGTTGTTTATTGCAATGTTTATTGGGGGCAATGTCCCAATAAACATGCAATCTGCCTTACCCCTTCATTGCTCTGCGGCTATCCGTATGTAATGAAGCAAGCATTGATGTATTTTAATACTTTGTGCGGGAGCAGGGGCCCCCTGAGCTGACCGCATTAATTTGTGGCTCAGAGACCCCCTGCGTTCCGAGTTACAGGACCCGGTTTGGGGCATCGGTTACAGTGTCGCCGCCATATTTATAGCGGGCACGCACAATGGGACGCTAAAGATGGCGGCGACACTGCCACCGATTGACACATCCGGGCTGTAACTCAGGAAGCAGGGGTCCCTGGTCCAAAGTGATGCGGTTCGCTCGGGGACCCCTGTCACTGTACAGTATTATTAAATAAATATTCATGCTGCTCGCTACCGTAGCAGATACCGCAAGGTAAGGAACGAGTCTTTATTGATAGTGTGTTTTTCTGATAGGGTAGATGTGCAGAGAGTCTCCGGAGCTGAAAAACGCTTTGGTTTTAGGTTGGGATCCCCTGCTTCCGAGATACAGGCACTTATTGGGTGCCGGTTCCCTCTGTCTGTTTAATTGCACGCGGTCACGTGATCGGGACCTTTAATGCAGAGAGATACCGGCACCTATAAAGGGGCGTGTATCTCGGGAAGCAAGGGGGGTCCCGGACCTGAAAACCAATGCGTTCAGCTCCGAGACCCCCTGCACATGTACACTATCAGTAAAAGTTGTTTTTAAAATACTAATTTTTTGCCGATGTTTGCGCTGAGAGAGCGGCTTGCTCTCTCGCTGCAAACACCTATCGAACAAAAGGCGTATCAGAAGGCTTATCGGGAGCCACTGTCTGTATCGGGCCACAGGCTCATCGGCGCTTTGCTTTCGCAGTGATTCGGCAGGGATCGGAAGGGATCGGCCCTTACGAATAAGCGATGGCAAATCGCCAAAAAAAGGCCCTATCCGCCACCTATCGCCACACTTGCTGAAAAGATTTTATCGGGGCTACTCGATCGAGCCCATAGTGTCATTATGGACCATCCTGACTAGTTCCAGGATCCAGTGCTGACGGAGGTGCTGCCAAAGTGAAGTATCCTAAAAGCGTGTCCTGACTCTTCCCACACCATCGTGGAGTTAACTCAGAGCCCCTGTTGCCCCACATTATGCATGGAACATACAGGTAGGTAGCAACCCAATCTCACAGAGGGTGGGGGTAAGGTGTGCTACAAATGGAGCCAATGCTGAGATGCATTATCATCAGGACAGGTTTTCCTAGCAGAAGAAACCATAGAAAGCAAGTACACTTTTGTTCCATTGTGTTAAGGATGAGGGGGACAGGTGTAATGTCAAGATGGATTTTCATCTACCAAGAGCTGAGCCTGCGCGCCCTCAAGGATGTCCTGTATGGAGAAACAAGCGTACAGGTTCTGGTTCTTAGTCACCCTGTGGACTGGCACATAGGGCGTCTGGTGGGGTGTCTAGTTCGCGTGGGCCTGGAGCCCCGGAGGAGACTAGGGTGTCAGGGTTTTCAGACGGATGGGAGGCGTAACAATATTGATAAGTGTAGCTCCGAGAGACGGGGGGAACCTTGGAGGCCGGGTGCCAAGAACCTCTGTTGAGGAGTTACCCTTACATACGTAGTAGCAGCTTCAACACACAGCAATCGCGAAGAAAACTGGACTGAGTTGTCAACATGTGTAGTTTGCTAAAACTGGGGGTTTTGCCTGCCCAGGGACAGCATTCCCTGTAAGGAGAAATCACCGTGAGGATAGCGAAACTTCCACACGAAATCATGGGAATCATAAACGCAGTATGTGGTTACAAAATGGCGATTCCAGAGAGAACTGGGAGAGCGCATGGCATTGTGCTACTACCCAAAATGGGTTCCTGCCGAACATCGGGAAGCCGCATGTTCATTTGCAAAAGTTACAAAGTTTGCTTTTGCACCACCAGCAGAATCGGCGTGAAATGCCGAGACTGCCCCCTTCTTGAGTCCTGGATTTGGACCACTCGTGTTCACAACAGGGGGAGGAGTTGGGTGTGTCCAAACGACAACAGGATGTGAGGAGCCAGATGTACTTGTACTCAGCAGAGATACAGACGTGTGCAGAGCTGTCGTACCACTAAAAGATGGAGGCTACTCTGGAGGACCTAAACAAGTATTTGACTGCCTAGTGGGGTCCTAGTGGTTCACCAGTGAGGAGGGAGAAGAACCTGATGCTGGGGGTTTGCTCAATATGTGGTGACCGGGACAAGTGCAGCAGAGGTGGTGACTGCGCAGCCTGACAAGTACTCTACCTCCAGGTAGGCCTGGAGGACCCTATAACGATGTGTAATCCTCTTAGCGAGTGCGAGAACCGTCAGGATGAACCTCCTCCATATTGCAAGGTGCCATGCACCCTATCTCTACTAACCGCTCCCGAAAAAGAATCCCGGGGTGACAGCTGTTTCGGGTTGATAGACGAGTAGACCGCGGACGTCTCCAAGGTATCGACACGGAGGCCTCCAACGCTCTCCAAGTCAGAACAGGCCCTGCTGATTGTTCTGGGATCAACACGGCTTGCGTATGGAAATGTCTGGGATGGCGATCCGCCTGGGACAAGCTCCGGAGCAGTGCAACGACTTATACCTGCGCTGGCCGAAGGAGATTGCGTGAGCCCGTTCGTGTGCTGCTGCCTACGTTGGAAGCTGCAGAAACGCACGTAGATTGCGCTGGGGTGGTATGGAGAAGTTTCTCCGGGAAGTGGCCGTATGGCACCATTCCAGATGATCCCAAAGCGAGTCAATTACACAGCTACCCCACCCGGAAGAAAGAAGGCCGCCAAGCCATCGGCCAGATGGGCTTACCAGCGTCTGCCCATCTATTCGGTGAGTGACTTGCCCTCTGTTGACTCATGTCCTCGCCTGTAGGGCATGGAAGAGAGAAGATGAGGCTCGGAGGACGCTGCCTGACAATGAGGGGCAGGAGGGATGATTAAAGACAATGAGCCGTGGGTCAAACTGAGCGTAGTTGGGTCTGTTGACATTGATATATCGTTCCACCTGGGGCCACTCCCAAAAGATTGCCTCTTCAGAGACTTTAGAAGGAGGCCCGTCTCTGCTCCAATCGCCCAGTCCTCACTGACCCCAACCACTAATGCTAAACCCTTTGACCTCGGCCCTTGTCACCGGTGAGTCCGTGGCCCCAGTAGCAGTTTTAATGTAAAAATTGATAACATTCCTTACTGTCTGTAGGGAAGGCCTTGCCTTTGGTGTAAAGAAGCGATCAGGTGATGCCGTGTCCAGAAAGGAGTATCACTCAGGGGCACAGAGTAAACTACCTTCAGACTCCAGCTCGGAGAGAGTAAAGAACCACCTTTTGGGAAGGGTCCACATTTTGGGTCATTGTCTAGTAACCGCAAGAGGAAGGCTTTGAAGCATTAGCAGGGCCTGAGAGAGTCCTTAGTATTGAGGTGTTCCGCAAAATGCGGTTGAATACTCTAACCTTTCTGAAAACCTCCAGAGGGGGCAGAGGGCATTAGCAGAGCACGCTTTGTGCTTGCCCTACGCAGAGGTCACTACTCACTAGCCACGTAGTTAATAGCTATGTATGTGGTTTTATTTTATGTTATATGTATTACCTATACTAGAGCCAATCAGAGTAGGGATGGAGTTCCCACGTTCTGATTGGCTACCGTACAATGTGAGGCCGGCCATGTTTCTTTTCATGACGTCATCTTAAAGGCAATTGAAGCAAAGCCATTCTGATTGGCTGTGCTTTCATTGCCTTTAAGTTACGTCATCATTTTTATTTTTTCTCGGCCAAAACACATGGTTTTCACGGCCCAATCAGGGCCGTGGGAACCATGACGAAAATGTGAAGTTATAGGCCTTTAAAAGCCTATGTCGTTTCATTTTGAAGGCAGACGCCGAGGAGGAAGGACCTCCTACAGAAGAAGAAGACAAGGGCGTGGCCGAAGACGGGAAGAAGACCCCGGAAGAAGGTAGAAGAAAGAAAAATACAGATGAAGATGGATTATAAATAGAAGACCCGTGGATTGATTTGGATTTTTAGTTTAATGTTTATTTCTTTATGGTTTTTTATTTCATGGGTTCCTGTGCCTGGTGGTTTTGTACGTGAGTAACCAGTTCAACGGGAGTCGGTGGGGGCAAGTAATGGTAAGTGAATTAAAGAAATGTATTTTATTAAACTTGTTCATTTTTTTAAAAGCTTTTTTTACATATGTCTTTTTTTTGTGGTATATCATTTCTTGCCACTGTATGTATGTATGTATGTATGTCTAGAGATATATATACATACAGGGTAAGAAATGATGTTGTTTTAAAAGCTTGATTTGATGTGTTTTAAATTAATTTGTCTATGCTCCTATGCTTTATTGTATGTTTAAAGTATTTTACAATTAGAAGAATGTAATTGTTGATATTGTATGGTGTACTTGAGGTCAGGGTTAGCCTTTGTTTTCAATTTTGTATTCTTGTTGGTACATATATTTTTTCTCAGGCTAAATTGTTATGTTCAAGACTTGAATTTTTTAATTGTTTAATTAAAAAGGGATGGAATGTAAATTGTTTAGGGATGTCATTAATGAATGGTAATTGATTTATGTTTACTGGATTGGATAAAATAGTATACTTGTTTGGAGGTATTTGTATTTTGATTGCAATTTTATTGTTAACATTCATTTGCAGAATGTATATGCTGCATAGATTGTATGCATCATATATGCAATGTAAATGCAATGTGTTGATTGGCATTAGAGGTATTTGATTGGCATTTGATGATTGTGATTGTAAGTTCAGTTAGGATTATGAAAGGAAATTAATTGTATTGTAGTGTGTCTTTATGGAGAATTGTTATTTTGAGTACAGCAATATATTTGCATGATGAAGCCAATGTACAAATTCATGGATGAAGGGTGGGTATCGGGCTATTGTGGCTTAACCCCTTAATTACCATTGCGGTTATTATCCGATAAGGTGTTTAAAGGGTTAATTGATATCTGAATGTAATTGCAATGTATTGGCTTTGTTTTGGCTATGTATTTTGTGGGCAAGACAAGGATGTTGCTGGCGACGGAGACTTCTTATTGATGAGGTCAGTAGTACTTTATTTATTTGAATATGCTAGTTAATGTTTTTAATAATGGCCAAATAATCTATTATCCATATCTGGATAATAGTTATTTTGCACATTATTGTACTGTAGGTGTTGGGGGGAAGGGGGTGTATGTATTGAATGTATAGGCCAGGTTTATTTATTTTACATTCAGGGTTTGTTCCGTGGTTTTGCGTGGGACCTCTGGAGACCACCTGTGGGTCTCCTCGGTATCCCACGGGTATCAGGCTGGTGGTTCCACGGGTGACACCTGCAGGGATGAAGCAGTGGCCTCACATCTGTGGGGGCACTGCGGACCCGTAGTCTGCGGGGATGAAGCTGTGTGGTCCCACTTCTGTGGGGGCACCGCGGACCCGTAGTGAGCATCCATGAGTTCCCCAGACCCCCATGGGAACCACCCGAGGCCCCGCAGACACCTCTGGTTCTGACCCGGGGCTCCCAGACATCCTTGGGCCTACCGTGGGGACACAATTGTGGCCCACGGTGACCCAAGGAGACCACCTGGGGGCCATGGCGCTGGCAGGACCCACCAACAGGCCTCCAGAACCTGTTTGAAAAGGGCTGCTGGTACCCTGTAGGTCTGTCAGGTGCCCCGCCAGCCCACCGGGGACTCGCGTGGGGCTGCGTTATGAACCCTGTATGTTAAAGGATAAATCTTGTATTTATGGGGGGGCACAGGGGGTGGGTAATGTATTTAATAAATATAATGATGTTTATTATGTATCACTGTATTGTTTTTATTGTGGGTACTGGGGGTGGGGGGGGTATGTGGGTAGGCCTCCCTTGTGGGTAGTGGTGAGGGTGGTTAGGCCTCACAGGGTGGGGGGTTAGTGTGGGAGGGTATGTAGGCATCCCAAGTGGTGGGTGAGGGTGGGTTAACCCCTTAATGACTGTAGCGGTTAATAACCGCAATGGTGATTAAGGGGTTAGGGGACATTACTTTGGATGTTTTCATTCTTGTGTCTGTTTTGCAGCAGCGGAGGGGGCCATGGGCAGGATGAAGATGAGGATGGCCTTCATCGTGGCAGCCAGACATGGGTGGTGAGTACTATATGTATTTTATGTATTTATTGCTGTTTATGTATTTAAAATGGGCACATTCACTATTATCCCTTTGTGGATAATAGTAATTGTGGCCATTACTATACTGTATGTTAGGGGGGGGGGGCCCGCACAATAGTATTAAAAATACATAAATGCTGCTTCATTACCATAGCGGATAGCCGCTAAGGCAATGAAGGGGTTAAGGCAGAATTGCATACATTAAATACATATAGTACTCACCACCCATGTCCGGCTGCCACGATGAGAAATTATGTTGTTTTAAAAGCTTGATTTGATGTGTTTTAAATTAATTTGTCTATGCTGCTATGCTTTATTGTGTGTTTAAAGTATTTTACAATTAGATAGATGTAATTGTTGATATTGTATGGTGTACTTGAGGTCAGGGTTAGCCTTTGTTTTCAATTTTGTATTCTTGTTGGTACATATATTTTTTCTCAGGCTAAATTGTTATGTTCAAGGCTTGAATTTTTTAATTGTTTAATTGTTAGGGATGGCATGTACATTGTTTAGGGATGTCATTAATGAATGGTAATTGATTTATGTTTACTGGATTGGATAAAATAGTATACTTGTTTGGAGGTATTTGTATTTTGATTGCAATTTTATTGTTAACATTCATTTGCAGAATGTATATGCTGCATAGATTGTATGCATCATATATGCAATGTAAATGCAATGTGTTGATTGGCATTAGAGGTATTTGATTGGCATTTGATGATTGTGATTGTAAGATCAGTTAGGATTATGAAAGAAAATTAATTGTATTGTAGTGTGTCTTTATGGAGAATTGTTATTTTGAGTACAGCATGTTGATAACCCTTCTACATTTATTTGTATATTGGTTCATCATGTGTATATATATATAAGGCAGTTGGCACTCCAATAGGTGCTGGTAAGCCACAGGTGCACGTCCCATATAGAGAATGTAGTTATACGTTACCGTTCCAAGGATTGGTAAACAAGAGACAGCACTCAGTGTTGAAAATCAAAGTGTATTAGTGAAAGCAAAAATACATCCAGAAACCCAACGTTTCGGTCCTACAGAATGGGACCTTCCTCAGGGGGAAGGTCTCTTGTTTACCAATCCTTGGAACGGTAACGTATAACTA
>WSYH01018470.1:0-10962 GCA_036426205.1 Ascaphus truei
TCTGTGAGTGACTGAATGTATGTGACAGTGTCTGTGAGTGACTGAATATATGTTACAGTGTCTGTGAGTGACTGAGTGCATGTCACAGTGTCTGTCAGTGACTGAATGCATGTTACAGTGTCTGTGAGTGACTGAATGCATGTTGCTAAAACTCTGGTTTACCTGGGTGCATATTAACAGGACTCTTCCCTTCATGTGTCTGTATTGTGGGATTAAAGGACAAAATGTTCATTAAAAAGTTGAAAAAAAACCTACGCTGTACAGTTCAGCGAAAAACAAAGAACACTCAATGAGGAAATCACTGTCATATATCACTGTATAACAAAAAAAACAGGATTTATATTGGTCAACAAGCCTCGAGTTCTATTGTATGCGTAAAGAACACGCTGTACAGAAATACAGAAACAACAGGCTGTTCTGGTATGAAGTTAAATATATAGACGGTGCTGTAGAGCAAAAGTTCCAAAGTAATCCGATTTCACTATAAAAGAACTGTGATACAACATCTCATATATCAGGGGGGACAACGGTGTCCTAAAGGGCCACCACAGGTCAGGTTTTAAGGGATAGTCCTGCATCAGAACGGATTGAGCAACCTGACCTGTTGGGGCCTTGATGATTGGAGTTGGCCACCCCTCTTTCCTATATAAACACATCCGGATGATTTGGTGAAGGAAAAAACAATCAGGGTTAAAACATGGCTAGGGCCGCTAATAAAATGAACTTTTATACCTAGGCAAATAATAGGATTATCTCTTCTCCCGTTAATTGGAAAATGGGTGACAGACCATGAAACAAAAACACAACAACAAAATGCCCGGATGAGTGGACTCCATAAAGGCGCCTTGGGAACTGCAAGCACATATCATTACATTGTTTAATGGTATGAAAGATGAACGTGGACATCCCTACAGTGGTGCAATGCAATAAACATAATTGTAACCAATTCAACAACCCCTTGTTAGTATACCCTCAAACCTTGCGCACTAAATCTTTACCAGCACTGATGGGTTAAAAAAAACAAAAAACCCCCCTATGCAATGTATGTGGGAAAACAACAGATATACGGTAGAATAATAATGATATATCGGGCATATCATTAAATCGGACAGGGAGAACAAACGCAGCCTGTTATGCAGACTAGTGGAAGCAATGTACATCTCCTGCTACACTAACAAAATGTTTACAAATTAAACTTTTGTCAGCCAGTAAATTGAGGATTTATTTCTATTTAGAGGGTCAGTTTTAGTGTAAGCAGCTGGAACATAATTGTCACCAGTATAAAAAGTAAGCAATAAGTAGAAAGAAGACAGAAGATGAAAGTACTTGAGGATGCTATTTGCAGTGGAAGGGATGTAGAATATACAGCAGATACAGTACAGTTAGAGCAGCAGTGCATGCAAATGTGATGGATGCCTAAATTAAGCCAGGTATACAACAAGTATATGTAGTTCTTAGATGTATTGAAGTTTTGAATATGCGTTACATACATGAATTTGGTAACTTAATTGACTCACAAACCCTTTCCAGGTTACGTAATAGCACTTCAGTCTCAGAGCAGGGGTGCTCATCTCCAATCTCAAGTCCGCCAAGAGGGTCAGGTTTTCAGGATATCACTGCTTCAGAACACAGGGGGCTCAATCAGTGGCTCAGTTTGACGGAAAACCTGATATCTGAAACCTGATACATGTTGGAGATAATAAACACAGGAGATATCTGATAACCTGACCTGTTGGGGATCTCCTGATAACCTGACCTGTTGGGAGATATCCTGATACCGACACTGTTGGGAGAATCCTGATAACCTGACATGTGGGAGATAGTGTGTGTTGGAAGTGTTTAACCAAATTGGGTGCTCATATACATTTACAAATAACAGTTGATTAATCAATCTAATAGTGATTAATGGTGATACTTAGCCAAACACAAGGTTGATTGCAGCTGTTTGACCGGTGTAGGATTTCTTTCGCAATCCTCATAGAAAGTGGCAAGTGGATCATCAGGAAGCGGGGACAGTACCATGTGGGAACACATAAAAGAAAAATGCTTTGGTGCAATATTGTGCAGACAGTGATGGAGTAAAGTTGCTAGCACAGAGGGTACACAGAATACTCACAAAACGTGAGGTAGGCTGAAGCACATAAAGGTATCTGTAAGAGCTGGTGTCAATCTGTGGAGTATGGTGTGCCAGAATACTGTGGTTCCCAAGCCTGAAATTTAGGGCAGGAAAAAACACTGTATTATCTCACGACTGTCTAGTCTCATACGTCTGGATCAAGGTGTTTAGGTAAAACAATTTGAAATAAAACGAAGTAGTTCATTCCAATCTACTACCCATGTTGCAAGATTAAAAACAGCATTTAGCTCTAATGATCTCTGCAAATATCGCTCGATGCTGCCACCGGATGGGGCCTCTCTCTCTGGTCTCCCTCCTTCTTGCTGTGCGGTCACGAGTGCGTGTCAGCGACCGAAGTGACGTCATCGGAATCCCAAGGGTTCGGTGGGTAGAGACAGCGTCACTCTACGCGTTTTCACCTACTTGGCGTCCTTATAGTTAAGATATTAGGGAAAAAAATTTACTTCTGAAGGGTTGTTAAAAAGAATATTGGTCTGAACCATATTGTTCCAAAATCTGTAGGCTTCATGTAGGGGCTCATGAGGACGACAAGTAAGGTGAAACGCGTAGAGTGCGCTGTCCTAACCCACCGGGAACCTTGATGCCGATGACGGTCACTTCCGGCGCTGACACGCAAATCGTGACACGCACAGCAGAGAAGGAGGGAGACCAGAGAGAGAGGCCCCATCCGGTTTTGGGACAGCATCGAGCGATATTGCAGAGATCATTGAGATCTAAAATGCTGTTTTAATCTTTGCAACATGTCTATTACATTTCTTCTCTATCTTGAACTTTCTGAACATTGGTAGAAGTAGATGGAATATAACTACTTCATTTATTAAATTGTTTTACGGTCTACGCTTGTCCATGTTTCCTCCCTAAGGTCAGCTGGATACTCATCTTTTTTTTTATTGTTATTCTGCAACACCATCCCACAGATTGACACCAGCCCTCTTAAAGACCTTGATGTGCCTTCATGCCGACCTCACGTTGTGAGTATTCTGTGTTTAACACAGTTCTGTGCTAGCAACTTTACTCCATCACTGTCTGCACAAATGCACCAAAAGCATTTTTCTTTTTATGTGTTCACATGGTATGGCGCTCTTCATGATGATCCACTTGACATGTTGGGGAGAGTATCCTGAAACCTGATATTTGGAGATATCCTGATAACCTGACCGTTGGAGAATCCTGATACCTGCATGTTGGGGATATCCTGAACCTGACCAGTTGGGGGATAATGAAAAAGGAACATGGGGAGCGATATTTACAGTGAAGGAAATTACACTTAAAGTGCTAGTGCAAAGCCTGCATAAAGTGCAAATGTTGGGGGGGTCTTGAGAGCTGGTGTTGAGCACGCATGTCCCCAGAGGGTGGGTGCCAACATCCGATAATATTAGAGATGAGTTTATGAAATTGATTGTAAATGGCCCAAATCAATGAAGACACATGTAGAGAAATTCCTATCGTATCACTGTCCTCTATATTCCGATATATTATTCAACTCGTAATGCCATTTTTTAATGCATCCTTGATTCTGCAAGCAGGGTTTTAGCGGCACCCCACAAGCAGTCAGTGGCGGATTCAAAAAAGTGCCACCCTGGCACTTACATGGTGCGCCTCCCCGTCAGTGAACACCATGCCATCCCATTTGCCATCGCAACTGTGACGTCCATGCCAGCCCGCATGTGAGTTTCAAGCAACAACCCATCGCGCATGCGTATGCGCGGCTGATAAGCGCCGATTAAATGATGTACCACCGCCCCAAATTTTGCTGCCCTGGGCTGGGTTATCGGACTAATGGGAAAGCCGCCTCTGCACCAGTACAAGCTTGTGTAACACTTCCTGTTTGTGATAATGTGTTGCCAATATACCAGCAGTTTGAGCTGGGAAACTGTAACACTAGATACTGTTACCGTAATAATATAAGGATACATTGGAGCTGCTGAGGTTACACTGACTGAAGTAGCCATTCTGTTAGTAACCACCATTAGGGTTTTTACAATATTTAATAGCAGGGAGCACCAAACGATTGCCAGCCTAGGTAGAATGTAGAATTATATATTGCCACAAAATGGCGTTACATACAGTATATAAATAAGAAAAAAAGGGGGGGGGAGGGTGTGATAGTAATTGCTGCTTTAACATTGTGTTAGATGGACAGGTCCCATTAAGTACATGTATATATCTCTGACTGAAGTACTGCAATTTGATGAACTTCAAGGTGTCAGGCTTAAATATTGATTTACTTCTAATACAGTTTAGTCGAGGAGTTATCAGCCATTCCGACCGCTTTGGCAAAACTGTCCTAGTTCTGCATATTTGTGAATGACAAGATGAAATTGTTTCTCGCGGTGTAAGGACGACGGCGCTGGACATGCAATCCAAACTTCTAAAACTGCGCATAGTAAATATGAAATAAAGCCGCGTATTGTTCCATGTTATTTATTCCACTGTATGTAGCTGTTACAATTTGTATCCGTCCAGATATGGTCCCGAGAGATGTGTATAACCTGCCCAGCTCTTTGTGGACATTCACCATTTTTTTTGTTTTTAAGAAACAAAAATCACAAATTTGCAAACGTGTCAGCATGTAATCGATCTTTTCAACTAATTTGAAAGATGAATTTGTTCGTTCGTTGTTGTCTTCATACACCTGTTCTGTGCGCACAATGTGTTGACAGGAGCCCAGAATAAACACAGCTCTGTTATGACTTAACCAATGCGCTATATCGTGTAGCTCACGCATCATTAAGAACCAACGGGGCATCTCAAACTCAGTACTCTGCAGTGTCGTGCTTTGTGTACCTGAAGATGGCAGGCGTTAACTATACCGGACATTCATATTCTTAACTTATATTAAAAGAGATCTTCCTTTAAACTTAAAACGCAGGGCTTACGAGACATTAGTTGGTCATACGTAGCTAATGTTTACGTTTATTCAACGTCCAGACCCTGAAAATAGGTATTTTAAAGGTCTGGATAAGTTGTAACAAGGTTTGAAGTGTTCAAACATTGGTGCTCTGCTACAAGACACAAAATGCGAGCAATCAGGGTGATATTAACATGCCGGCTTTGGACGGGCTTTTAAAGTGGGTTTTTAGTGTTAAGACGCAGTCATTATGTCACACACAATGAAAAGTTCTTAGCCTAGTTACACATACCCGCCAGTCTCCTCACAAATAATGGCAATAATAAGGTCATTTCATTGGCATTCTCCTTCACCATTCTCCATACTCTGTGGTATTCGGAGACAAGCTTTAATCCTGGATCGCCGTCTTACCTCTCCCTGACTCTTAAGTGTCTCTTTTGCTAACACCTCTCCTCCTCTATTGAGGCTCTCTGTGGTACCCAGGGCTCGTTCCTGGGACCCCGTCTCTTTACCTCTCACACACTCTCCTCTAGGTGACCTAATACATCTTTGTTGGTTTAATCATCACCTACTACGTATGCTGACGACACACTCACAAATATGTACCTTTCAACCCCTGACCTTACACCTGCTATAAAAACAGACCAAAGTTTTGAACTGCCCGTCTCCTGGAATATCATCCTGGATGGCACATCCCCAACTGAAACTTAACCATGGCAAAAACAGAGCTCCTTATACTACCTCCCAACTGGCCCTCTTAACATCCTTTCACAATGGCTATTGGAACATTCGATCATTCACCCAGTATCCCAAGCACGCTGCCATAGGGGTCCACTTGGATTCCTCTCTCTCATTTCTCTCTTATTCAAAAACGTTCTAAAACTGTTCGCTTTTTTTCCTCCGCCAATATCACAAGATACGCCATTTCCGTCCGTTACTTCACTGCTAAACTCTGACTCAGGCCCTCATTCTCTCACGTCTCGGATTACGCAACCCGTCCGCTGTCCGGCCTTCCTACCTCTCAACTCGTCTCCCTACAATCTATCCTAAACCTGCTGCCAGAATACTCTACTCTTTCCTAATCTCGTCTGCGTCTCCCATGCTGCAAATCCTCTCCTGGCTTTCCGAATTTAAAGATCGCGTATCTACCACTCAAGTCTCGACTGCTCACTTTGTTTATTAAGCTTTACTATTCTTCTCGCCCCTCATTACATCTCATCCCTAATTTCTCGCTATGCACCATCAACGACTCTTGCGTTCTTCTCAAGGGAAGTCTTCGTTACTACCCCCTTTGTATCTAAAGCTCTCTCCCGCCTAGTAACCTTTCCATTTCTGCCCACACCTCTGGAATGCCCTTCCCTCATACCGACTAGCCCCCTCGCTATCCACCTTTAAGACCCACTCTAAGAACAACTGCTTAAGAAAGCATATGAGTAGCACGGGATAACATGGACACTGACACAACTGGTGGCCCCTGCAACGCACCTTTACTAGTAATTCCCTCCTACTGTCTCTGTCTTATTGCCGTGATGAAGCACAAACACTGTGGTGAAGACGCATTGCGAAAGCCCTACGGTGCAGCTAGAAGTCAGCCCACCGGTGTACCTAACCCCCAGCTGTCCATCAACAACACCAGAGACCCGTTCGGCACGCCGAGTTTGAGTTACTCTGGAAAACCGGCATTTGAGGCGGGCTACTATTCACGGGTCCTGCGAGAAGCTGCAACCCGAAGTAAGAAACTTATGGTGCTGAGCAGGCAGGTGCCCCAGCACGTGGTCACCTTGTAAGCTGGCTTGCCACCTATCAAACATTCTTTATGTCCCCCCAGACACCACCAAGGACTGTTTCCTCTGCACCTTAATACTGGATGTACTTACCCTTATATCTAAGTTTTTATTGTTACTACTACTAACATGTTTTAATTAAATCTTGACCCTCGCGTGCGCTTTGTGTTTCATTCCCTGCTGTTGCCCGCGTTTGGAGCCATCCTGCGACGGGACCTGTGGAGGAGGGGTGCCTTCAATCACATCAGCTGCAAGAGGGAAGAGTTGATCCACTACGAGATCCTGTTAGGAAGCAAGAGCGCGGTTTGACTTCTTGTCTCTGTACGTTCTCCCTACCTACAATTAGATTGTAAGCTCCTCGGAGCAGGGACTCCTTCCTTATGTTACTTTTACAGATTTCTGAAGCACTTATTCCCATGATCTGTTATTTATTATGTTATTTATATGACATGTATTACTATACTGTGTTAAGCGTAGTACATTATGGCGCTATACAAATAAATACAAACATAAATACATACAAAAATAATTCAGATTCCCCGAGTCAGTACCTTTTATCTTTCTTTAGTTCAGCCTCCATCTTCCATAAGTCCCAGCCAGTCCCAGGTGTGCCATCAGCATGAGAATCCAGAAATAATGATGAAAAAAATGGAGCGCTATCAAAAGCAAAACACCCGAAGTGGCCCCAATAAAAAAACGCTTTATTTTAATTTCTTGGTTTTATTTGAGCCCATGCCTAAAAAGACAAAGAGTGTGCACACCTACCTCGTTTCACGCTACATGAGCGCTTAATCCAGGTGTATGATATTTACACATTGATAAACGGCTCCTGTAGTGTGAAACACATAGGGTTGCCTCAGTTGTTTGTCTTTTTTAGTGCATGGGACCAAAATAAAACTCCAAACACAAGTAAAACTTTTTTATTGGTGGCACCACGTGATGTTTTGCTTTTGATAATGCCTCTTGTTCTTTTCTCATTATTTCTGGATATGATAGTATTATTATTAAATAACAACGATCCACACATAGGTCAGTGTAATAATAGATGGCACTTATGGATTCTTATAGAATGGAGAATACCTCAGTTTTCTTTCTCATATCATTTATTACTCACAGACAGACCTGTCCACATGCATCAGTGCACTCACAGACATGCCACATTCATTCAGTTCACTCACAGACACTGTAACATGCATTCAGTCACTCACAGCACTGTCACATGCATTCAGTCACCTCACAGACACTGTCACATGGCATTCAGTTCATCACAGCCACTGTCACAGGATGCGCCCTCACAGACACTGTGACATGCACTCAGTCACTCACAGACAATGTAACTTACATTCAGTCACTCACAGACACTGTAACATGCACTCAGTCACTCACACACAGTAACACGCACTCAGTCACTCACAGACACGTACATGCATTCAGTCACTCACAGACACTGTAACATACAGTACATTCATCACTCACAGACACTATGACATGCATTCGTCATCCAAAGACACTGTAACAATGCATTCAGTCACTCACAGACACAGTAACATGCATTTAGTCACTCAGAGACACTGTCACATGCACTCAGTCACGCACAGACACTGTCACATGCACTCAGTCCCTCACAGACAGTGTTAACATGCATTCAGTCACTCACAGACACTGTAACATGCATGAGTCACTCACAGGCACTGTGACATGCATTCAGTCACTCACAGACCCTGTTCATATGCCCTCAGTCACTCACAGGACACTGTACATGCACTCTCACTCCAGACACTGTAACATGCACTCAGTCACTCACAGACACTGTAACATGCATTCAGTCACTCACAGACAGCTGTAACATGCATTCAGTCACTGACAGACACGGTAACATCACTAGTCACTCACAGACACTGTAACTATATTCAGTCACTCACAGACACTGTCACATACATTCAGTCACTCACAAAACTGTCACATCATTCAGATCACTCACAGACACTGTCATGCATTCAGCACTCAGGACAGTCACAGCACCAATCACTCACAGACACGTAACATGCACTCAGTCACTCAGACACTGTCACATGAACGCAATCACTCACAGACACAGTACATGCATTCAGTCACTCACAGACACTGTAACATACGTACCATTAGTCACTCACAAACACTATGACATGCATTCAGTCACTCACAGACAGTGTAACATGCATTCAGTCACTCACAGACACTAACATGCATTCAGTCACTCACAGACACTGCCACATGCATTTAGTCACTCACAGACACTGTTCACATTGCACCAGTCACTCACAGACACTGTAAACTGCACCAATCACCTACAGACACTGTCACATGCATTCAGTCACTCACAGACATGATCGCATTTGCATCAGCGCTCACAGACATGTGACAGCATTCAGTCACTCACAGACACTGTCACATGCACGCAGTCACTCACAGACACTGTAACATGCACTCAATCACTCACAGACACTGAAACATGCATTCAGTCACTCACAGACACTCTGTACATGCATCAGTCAACTGACAGAACGTAAATGCACTCATCACTCAGTAGACACCTGTAAACATTATATTCAGTCACTCCAGACACTGTCACATACATTCAGTCACTCACAGACAACTGTTAACATGCACTCAGTCACACACAGACCTGTCACATGCACACAATCACTCACAGACACTGTAACATGCACAATCACTCTCAGACACTGTAACATGCACACATCACTCTCCAGACACTGTAACATGCATTCAGTCACTCACATACACTGTCACATACATTCAGTCACTCACACAGACACTGTGCAAATTCAGTCACTCACAGCACTGTCAACATGCACTCAATCACTCACCAGACACTGTAACATGCACTCAGCACTCAGACACTGTCACATGAACGCAACATCACAGACACTGTAACATGCATTCAGTCACTCACAGACACTGTAACATACAGTAATTCAGTCAATCACAAACACTATGACATGCATTCGTCACTCACAGACACTTAACAGCATCAGTCACTACAGACACTGTAACATGCATTCAGTCAATCACAGACACTGTCACATGCTCTCAGTCACTCACAGACACTGTCACGTGCACTCAGTCACTCACAGACAGTTGTAAACATGCATTCAGTCACTCACAGACACTAACATGCATTCAGTCACCTCACAGACACTTGCCACATGCATTCAGTCACTCACAGACACTGTCACATGCACTCAGTCACTCCAGCACTGTAACATGCACTCAATCACTCCAGGAACTGTAACATGCATTCAGTCACTCACAGTACACTGTCACAGCATCAGTCACTCAAGACACTGTACATGCATCAGTCTCTCACAGACACTGTGACATGCATTATCACTCACAAGACACGTCACATGCACTCAGTCACTCACAGACACTGTAACATGCACTCAATCACTCACAGACACTGTACATGCATTCAGTCACTCACAGACACTGTAACATGCATTCAGTCACTGACAGACACTGTAACATGCACTCAGTCACTCAGAGACACTGTAACATATTCAGTCACTCACAGACACTGTCACATAACATCAGTCACTCACAGACACTGTAACATGCACTCAGTCACACACAGACACTTGTCACATGCACACAATCACTCACAGATCACTGTAAACATGCACACACATCACTCTCAGACAATGTAACATGCATTCAGTCACTCCACTACTGTCACATACATTCGTCACTCACAGACACTGTAACAGCACTCAGTCATCTACATAACAATGTCACAATGCACCAATCACTCACAGACACCTGTAACATGCATTCAGTCACTCACGACACGGTAACATGCATTCAGTCACTCAAGGACACTGTCCACATGCATCAGTCACTCACACACGTCACGTACTCAGTTCACTCACGACAGGTCAGTAACATGCATTGCACGTCACTCCATAGACAGTGTATACATGCATTCAGTCACTCACAGACACTGTCACCATGAATCAGCACTCACAGACACTGTCACATGCCATTCAGAGCGTTCACAGACACTGTGAATGCATCAGATCCTTCACAGTGCAATGTCACATGCACTTCAGTTCACTCACAGAACTGTCACATCATCAGGCACTCAGACAGCCACACTGTAACATGCACTCAATCACTCACAGACACTGTAT
>WSYH01001867.1:0-103530 GCA_036426205.1 Ascaphus truei
ATATATGTATTTATGTCCTTGAAATGATCAGCGCGTCTTGGGTTATTTAGATTTGAACAGTATCACTTAGTTTGGTGTAGTACAGCATCACACAGCCATCTTGTTTCGGCTCCAAGCCCCGCCCTTCATAGTGACTTTTTTTATTGCCATATCTCATTAGATTTTTTATACATGTTTTTTTATATGTTTTATATGTTTCTATTTTTATATGCACTTTTAGCTATGAATCTTTTATTCTTTTTAATCTTTTAAGTTTGTTACCTTTCTGTGAGATGAGCCTCCTGTTACTATTTTTCCACACTCCTCTCCTCTTTTTTTGATGTGTTTGAGATCACTAATGCATTGTTTCTTTTAACATTGATTCTCTTCTGTTCCCTTAGGAACTACTTTGAATTATCCTTTTTCTGTGTGTTAGGTTTTAGTATGTATTAGTGAATATAGTTTGTTGTTATTTTTAGTGAATAAAGTATTTGTAGTGTGCACCTTTTATGTTACAGTAGGCTACAGCACATCAGTATTGATATTGTTTGCCCTGTTTAGGGCTTAACAGCAAGTGTACAGGGCTACTATTCGGAATAAGGTATGCAGCAAGCCGCTTGGATCTTTACGGCTGATACTGTGCCCTGATTGGATATGTCACGTCATATGAGACAGCCAGCCAATAGCAGATTACCATTGACTCCTGAAGAAGCTACCAGCAAAACGCAGAAGTGCTCACGCGTCGAGTCCTGTTCTTGTGTATTGAAGGCAGTTGCGTCCGCGATCACGTGAGGCTCCGCAACTTTATGAGAAGGAGAACCCGTAAGACCGTTGGTGTTTACAATGGAGGAGACGCCGGCGCAGCGGACCCTCCGCGGAAGCAAGCCACCTTCTGGTTCTCCACACTCCACTACTGGACATCATTGCATGTGGTACACTTTATGCCCTTGCATGGGGCTTTCTTTTGAGTTCCCACTGCCTGCCATTCTTTTGTATTTATGCCAATATATTGAGTGCTTTTTCCCAATCATTTAGTCGCTGTGGCCATAGTTTTTTATTCGTGCTGTGTTTGGAAGAATAGCATATCAGTGCTTTCTATTCCCAACATCCTATCTCTTTGTGTTTTGTGTTTTTCACGTCTACACCGGTGTCCTGCGCTCCTTGATATGTTCAAACCAATACGAATAGAGGATCATCAAGGAAGGTCCAGTGAGGGTCGAGCTGCAATCTATCACCGTCTGTATGTTTCTGTACTATTTTTATTCTATTATTTTCAGTTTTGTATTATACTTAATATTGTACGTCCCAGACACCAACAGGAGCGCCTGGTGAATCTTTTGTTTATATTCATGAAACTTTCTGTGTGTAAGTTTTAGGTGGGATATTTTGGTCGATATGCAGTTGTTTTGTTTGCAGGAGTTCGGGGACCAAAGATACCGGTAGCCCCCTAATTCTCCCCAGCGTGCAAGAATGATTTGCCTGTATGCAGGTTGAATTACACCAGAGATGCCAAGTGTCCACCAGACTCATGGTTTTCGAGCCCAGATATCAAAGTCCTACTGTATCTCCTGCATGTATATGGGTCTCCCCAAGTTATAACATATATTAAAATATGTTTTATAATGTTTGGTGAATTTACTATAAGTGTCCTTTCAGTCAGCCTAGACATCCATATAGGTGCTGGGAAAGTCTGGACAGACATCCTTGTTCAAAGAGGAAATGGGATGTTGAGAATTGTCGGGGTTCTAAGTGGCCGGGGCAGGGTAGAGTACTGTTTCCAGAGAAAAGAGATCCCCTGTGGGAGAACCCTCTGGTTTTCCAAACTCAGTGAAGCCTGCCCAGTAGGTGGCAATGGGTTGACTGGGGGAAGTGGCAGAATGTCGCCATGTTTCCCATTGGTCAATTCATATGTCCCACCCATATGGCATCCCGAGACGGCTTGGCACGCCCCCTCCTCTGACATCAGCCAAAGGACAAGACCCTATTCCTATTGGCTGGCGGGGAGGAATTCCTACGCTCTGGTCACTCCTCCTACTTCCATGCTGAAAATAGAACAGCAGAAGTTATGTAAGGAGAAGCCCCAGTCAAGAGAACCAGATGATCCTGTGACTTGGGCCGGTGATGCAAAGGTGAGCTTTTCAAAGTTGCTCTGTTACGAATAGCAGAGCAACCAGCTTCATTTTTGGAGCTAAGAAAGCGAGTAATACACAAGTAATAATGGTGATCAAATGAGTGATCGGGATTTGTATGAAAGTGAACCCAGTGAAGAATATATGTGAAAAAATGCCTCTACTCAACCCTTCTTTTAGACTGCTTCATGGACCTAATAAACACATCTTACTCCAAACATTGAGGGGAGCGGTGGCTGGAAAATGACAAACTATATTATATATTATAATTTATATAGCTGTATATTTATATAACTATATTATATATATATATATATATATATATATATATATATTATAATTTATATAGCTGTATATTTAGCCTGAGCATAAATGATGGAGCATCATAGATGAATATAGCTGCCCGTAATCCAGTATGTGCTTGTGGCCTACTGTAACTAATTGTTGTTTTTCCTATACACTGTAGGGCGACAACTCTTCTGGTTGACCAAATAAGTGAAGAGAATGATGACAGGTGTGCTACAAGGGTCAAGTACGCTCTAGAGCAAAATCACAATATAACCGCATCTCAGAGCAGCATCAAAGTGATGAGAAAAATATTGGGATGTAAATATGGACGTGTAAGGTTAGTACTGGACAGCAGCAAATGGCGCACAGCCAGGGAAACAGGGAGCCAGGTGTGGAGATAAAAACGTCCTTTAATTCAGCACATAACTGGAAGAATAAAACCCCCCATGGGGACACAAACACCTCCTAAGGGTTTCGGACCTGTCGGCCTTTATCAAGGAGTAGTTATGAGAGTGGTGCCTGTTAATGGACCCTCTAAACTAATTACCGCATTGCTAAACATGTGAAAATCGAGTCAAACCACACTGCGCATGCGCGCGGCGTCAGATTCCCGCGGCCCGTGCCCTTACCAGCAACACAGCTATGCGACGTAACGCTATGCGTCCAGCATCCGGTTGCTATAGTTACGGCGCACGGAACTAAGGCCGCCCTGCAATGGCTTGTGAAGACGTCCCCTTGTGACCGGGGTGTTGCGACCGCCTCTGTGACGTCACCGGGTGCTCTAAAGGCACAAGCGCGCAAGGACCAGCCAATTCAGAATCCGGAGGCACGCCCCCCTACATCAGAGCACCACAGGTCGCCGCAAGCAGGCGTTCCACCCCCCATGGGGGGTTTTATTCTTCCAGTTATGTGCTGAATTAAAGGACGTTTTTATCTCCACACCTGGCTCCCTGTTTCCCTGGCTGTGCGCCATTTGCTGCTATTCTACTGCTTCTGGATCTTTCTTCATGGCTGGCACGCCTCATCTCCATCCATGGATGTCATAGGAGTGGGTAAGATCTTTATTATTGACTGTCATTGCTGAGCTTTTGGAGGACTGTATATCCATATACTCACAGGTCATTTATACCCACTCCTTATCCTACCTCAGGATGTGTTTAGGAATATTGAAGTGTCACTAGGTGGAGCAACCCCCAATTGGTTATTCCTGATACCGATTCAGTGGAGACACTACAAGGGGTTTGCTCACCATAGAGGACATTTCTTCATTCTCTACAATCAAGAGGGATCTAGGGAGCAGGTGCATGGATGATGAGGTTACACCCGTTACATTATCCAGAGGGTGTTTGTTCATCATACCTGGTTTTTCAGCGCTAACTGGCATGTATTATTAGTGATTTTACTAAGACTGATAGTCCCTTTTCTACCTTTTTCACTTATTAGTCTGAAATGGAAGACAATGACGTGACACAGGTGAATCCAACTATATGCACTACATTGCGTAGATGACTCAGTAAGGAAGAACAGAGCATTACAAGTTTTTGAAAGAGTAGTAGATGCAGCACACCACCAAAAGACATTACGGACCTTAAAAACCATTTCAAAAGACTGGAGAGACTGCTTATCCTTAATATTAGAACGTGGTGGGACCTTATCTCTCTGGAGAATTAACACTGAATAAAAGAATCCCGAGGGGTTTAAGGATTAAAAAGGTCCCCACGTTTGGGTTCACTACCCCCACATTTGAACAGCAGTGGATCTCCACATTAGATCAGTGCTCTTTCAAATTGATGGAGCTCATTACAGAACAAAAGGTGAATGAAAGGAAGTGTGTTGCAACACAAATTAAGGAAGCTGCAGTCCCAGTTGCAACAATTCAAGAGGGAGGGTTTCAAGAATTATGATCGAATTTTATTTGAAACAGTAGGAGGGCTGAGGACGACATCACAGCCAAAAAACAATCCAATATGACAGGGACCGCATAGATTATGAAAAGAAGCAAATCTATAGCTGGCAGCGGGTTAACCCTAGTCGGGAGAGAAGCATGCAGGGTCCACAGAAGATCAGCAGAGGGATAACAAGATGAGGTCCACCCCCCGAAAGTCAATCCTGAAATCTAAGGCCAATGATCAGCCAAGTGGGGAATCAGATTTATCAGATGTGGAAAACCTTTCCCACTCAGATCCTTCCTGCAGACGGAGAGAGATGGACATCACTCATATGGAGCAGCAGAACCATCCAGATCCAGATCATCAGGAATGGAGTATGAAAGATCGTACCATGACAGTACACAGGGGCAACAGAGATCGACAAGACAACAGCAAAAAAAACTTCCCTCTCTTCCAGAAAAATCAAAAAGAACCAGAAGAGGAAAGAAGAAGAGAGGGAGGCAGATTACCAGCGAAGAGAAAGAAGTAACTATGCTATCAGATACAGATGTTATTAACATTTCAGGTCAAGAACTGGCTCCTGCAGAATTGTCATTACTGAGGAAAGGCCTCAAGTATGCCCCAACAATGGATTTTGATTTATTTAATACTGTTATTGACATTCATAATTTGTTACGGAAATTTAACGCTAAAATCTTTCTTCCAGAAGCGGACCTCTCTGCTCAGATAAGGAGGAGGGGTCAGTTCCATTGGTGGAGGCGTTAATATGCCTACACAGGAAGGTGGCTAACAGAGGGGGTGTTGGGGACACCTTATGTAGACTTTAGGGAGGCTTGTGAACTACAAGATGTTTTGGATTTAGAGGCATTGTTAGTTGACAATGAGATGGATTCACAGCAGGACAGTTGTCCAGAATTTGTACCTGGAAATCTGACTTAAAGCAAAAATCATTGTTTATTTAAAATCCGCAGTTTGCCAAGAGTCCATTTTTACCACCTTTGAGAATCTAGTTATAAGAGATCTACGCTTCTCGAGAGAGAGGGTGCCGTTCTCAGGGGCCACCAATTTGAATAAGGGGAAAACAGGCTCTATATCGTTACAGAGGATTCCACGATAGTGATTAAAAGTGCAGATAAAGGAGGGGCCGTGGTGGTGCAGAGTAGGGCTGGTTACCTCAAAGAGCATTTCGCAACTTGGGGATACCACCACCTACTCTGTACTACCAGAGGATCCCACGGAAGGTTTCATGGAATCTTGAAAGAACTACTAGAAGTAGGTGATATTACACCGGTGTTGAGTCAAAAAAAAAAGGTTTATTTATGGAACCCACACCCCGACCATTCCTGTGTTTTACCATCTCCCGAAGGTCCATAAGACATTGGTCTGATCGGGAGACCATCGTGTCGTTCTATTGGATCTGGGAGATGGACTCTCCAATATATCGATCGGTTCCTACACCATTTTAGAGGGTTGCCTTCCTATCTGTTGGACTCAGGGACCCTCATTAGAAATTTGAAACACGTGACCTTGGGCCCACAATCGCTATGGGTCACCATGGACGTTACCCTCTTTGTATTCAGTATAAAACACGATCAGGGGGGTGGCCGCTGTCAATTACTTCATCGGGGGCCAGATAGCAATCAATTGTCAACATCGTTTATTTTAGATTCCATTAGTATTTACTCACACACAACATTATTTTTTTTGATCACAATTTTATTTGCAAGAACAAGGCACAGCAATGGGCACGAGCTTTGCTCCGGTGTATGCGAATTTGTTTATGGTGGTGGTGGAATCACAGTTTTTTTTACGAGCACTAATCCATATCGGAGTACATCACATTTTTAGGAGGTACATTGATGACCTCATTATGATTTGGGAAGGGGGTCTAGACACTTTATACAATTTTTTTGATTATATTAATTGTAACAATAATAATTATTTCACTCATCACTTTAGTGAACACCAATTGACTATCGGGACCTTCGCCTATTCATTGACATGAATAGACAAATTAAACGGAAGTCTTTAGAAAACCAAATGCGAAAAACATGTTGCTGAGAGCAGACAGCTGCCACCCCGCTGCGGTCATTAGGGGATCCCCAAAGCCAATTCTCAGACTGAGGAGGAGAACTGTTCCAACCGACGAGGGCTTTGCCCGCCAGTCTGAGGAATTGAGTCAACGATTCCAACAGAGGGGATACGACGGGGAACATAAGTAGCACCCTCAGGAGTGGCATCTATGAAGAGAGAGGATTTATTAGATCCCCGCAGGCTAGCCCCACAACATATGTAGGAGAGGAAATAGGTTACCAACCAACCAAAGGGGTAGAGATTATACTAAAAAAGGAGCCCCCAAGGATGCACCCCTGATTATCACCCAGTACAACAAAATGTAGTCGACAAGTCCAACATATCATCAGGAATATTGGAATGTCTTGCTCCTAGATGGGAGTTTACAAAGATGTGTTAAGGAGGGACCCACGGTTTGTGTACCGCAGGGCCAAACGATAGCCACATATTGGTCCCCAAGCTACGTAGCCTCTACGAAAAACAGAAAAGAAGTTTATCACTAAGGGGTCATACAGATGTGGAAATTGCAAAATCTGTCAATTTATGACGCCCACCAAAAATTTCTCAGCTTCTTTTAAGAGTAGTCCCACATCCCCGAGTAAAAATTTCCCAATTAAATCATTTATTAACTGCAACACCCAATATGTATTTATCTTTGACTTGCGGGTGTGGGATTCAATACGTGGGGAGAACGACGCGATCCCTCAAATGTAGAATATTAGAACATATTCGATTGATCAAAAAACGGAGACTGGTCTCATCCAGTCTCGAAGCATGTTTCCCAGTGTGAGAAAGGAGGGATCAGAGGCCTCACGGTGCGGCGGATTGAACAGTGTTCGCCAGTCATAGAAGGGGCGAGTCTGCTCAAGTTTTAGACCGCAGGGAGGCATTGTGGATATTTATGCTGCAAACGAGAACCCCTTGCGGTCTTAATATTGAGTGGAATCTCAGCCACTTCCTCAATATCAATAAATAATTATAATTAATGTAACATAAATAAGAAGTGATAAGTATTTACTCCCGCGATGCGTTGTGACCCTGCAGTGTCCATGATTGTTCATAGAAATATGGATTTATTGAAGGAACCCATTTGTTCTTGCCTTTTGTTATGTAATGCTTTTTTGATGTAATGTTTTGGTGAAGTACATTCTTATAGATAGATGCTAGGTTTTCTGTGAAATGTTTAGATAACTTCGATATTGTGATTTATCCATGTGCAGTTTCTTTACCCATGGGGCATGTGATTGATGTTTATGGGAGTGTTGGCAGTCACTCAGTGCGAGTATGTTATACAATCAGGACAAGGTGGTATAGAATTTACCCTTGTTGTTACTGGGGGCCACCAAATGGCAGTGCACTGACTGACATGTCTCTTCTGGTTTATGCTAATGTTGTTTGTCTATGTGGAGTTATCCTTGCCTGTACACAGGTTCACGGGGCGAAGAGGCAGTTTTTCCTGTGACCCTGTTTTAACATATTCCCCTGCTTTCCTCCTTTCCCCCTCCCCTCCTTCACCTCCTTTTTCAGTCTTAGCCTTCCCCTCCCTTCCCCTTCTTCTCCCGCCCCCTCCCCCTTTGGCCTCCCCCCCTCTTGTTGCCCCCCTCCCTCTTTCCCCCTCCCTTTCTTCTTTCCTCGCTTCCCCCCCCCTCCTTCCCTTCCCCCCCCCCCCCCTCCACGTCCCTGTTATTTGATTTATTATTGTCGTAAGGGCATGGACGCCTGCTTGCGGCGACCTGTGGTGCTCTGATGTAAGGGGGGCGTGCCTCCGATCGAATTGGCTGGTCCTTGGCGCGCTTTGGCCTATTAGAGCCACCCGGTGACGTCACAGAGGCGGGTCTAACAAGCCCGGTCACAAGGGGACGTCTTCACAAGCCATTGCAGGGCGGCCTTAGTTCCGTGCGCCGTAATATAGCAACCGGGATGCTGGGACCATAGCGTTACGTCGCATAGCTGGATTGCTGGTAAGGGCACGGGCGCGCGGAATTGACGCCGCGCGCATGCGCAGTGTGGTTTGACTCGATTTTCACAGGTTTAGCAATTCGGGGATCTTTGGGTAATTAGTTTAGAGGGTTAGACAGGGCACCACTCCTCATAAACACTCCTTGATAAAGGCCTACAGGTCCGAAACGCGTAGGAGGTGTTTGTGTCCCCATTGGGGGTTTTATTCTTCCAGTTATGTGCTGAATTAAAGGACGTTTTTATCTCCACACCTGTCCCTGTTTCCCTGGCTGTGCGCCATTTGCTGCTATGTCTACTGCTTCTGGATCTTTCTTCATGGCTGGCACCCTCATCTCCATCCTGGATGTCATAGGAGTGGGGTAAGATCTTTATTATTGACTGTCATTGCTGAGTCTTTTGGAGGACTGTATATACCATATACTCACAGGTCATTTATACCCACTCCTTATCCTACCTCAGGATGTGTTTAGGAATATATTGAAGTGTCACTAGGTGGAGCACCCCCAATTGTTTATTCTCTAGTACTGGACAGTACAGAAGGTAAAAGTGTGGATTAAGTAACTGTACAGTACCTCTAAAATAATTCCTTGTCATTACGGCCAATGGACTTGGCGCTCTACTCGCCCCGTGGGGAGAGGGATTCGGCTACGAGCAACGGTTAAGGCTCCTCACGGTAGCATTTGGAAAAGGTTTAAATTAAATTAATTTACAAAAAAGTCCTTTAAATTCACGAGAATCATTGAAACACCACCACCCCCCAAAGAAAAAGAAAGAATGGCAAAAATTGTTAATTTATCAAAAACATGATTCAGATTATGGTTTATTTAAATCAGAACATACTGGACACCTAAAAAGCTCCTATTGAACCTCCAAAATAACCACAACATATATATAAGCATATGAGTGTCACAGAGGAGTGCTACTGAGCATGGCAATATATATTTAAAACCAGAGACAGAATATAAAACACAGACAGAGCTCAGTGCACATCCAGTGAAACTCATACACGGTACAGTGCCTAAATATATATGTATAAATATCTAATAAATAAAATGGTCTTTTAGTTTAACATTTTTGGCCAAAATTGTTGTAAGCCCCTGAGCCACTGCACGGCAGACCACATTTAAAGGGGTTCCTAACACTAATAGGTACTTGCTTGCTTGCAGTTTGGTTGTGACAAATCTAATACAGAGTGCTTTTCCTGATAATGTGCAGGTGAATAAAAGCTTAGAACTTTGCAACTAATATTGACAGATTTATTATAAAGCATTCTTCCTGGTATTGCACAGGTTATTAAGAATTTATATTAGTGTTAGGGACCCCTGGAAAGACCATTTTATTTAATAGATATTTATACATATATATTGGCCCCTAGTGCTTTAAGATAAAAACAAGGGAAGCCCAATCTAGGGGATCAAACGAATAGAGCAAGATGGCAAGAGTGTAATCCTAAAGGATTCCACACATGTGTAGACTGTGAGGCTTGCAAATTTGGCATCAACAAATGCAAAGGCTTCACCTCTAAACAAACAGGTGAAGCTTTTGCAATTTCAAGTTTAATCAACTGCAATACTGATTTTGTAGTGTACCTTTTAGAATGTCCGTGCGGCCTACAATATGTGGGATCCAGGATCCAGATTATCTAACTTAATTTTCAGATTATAGGATCTAAACAAACAGGTGAAGCTTTTGCAATTTCAAGTTTAATCAACTGCAATACTAAATACTGAATACTGAATACTGAAACAGTTACAGACCAGATTAAAATGTAAGACACCCTTAGATTTGAAAGAACTTAAACTGGTGGTGGATGTGAGAGTCTCTGGTAGGTTGTTCCAGTTTTGGGGTGCTCGGTAAGAGAAGGAGGAACGGACGGATACTTTGTTGAGCCTTGGGACCATGAACAGTCTTTTGGAGTCTGATCTCAGGTGATAAGATCTGCATGTGGTAGGGGTGAGGAGCTTGTTCAGATAGATGGGTATTTTACCAGAATCCAGATTATCCAGATTATCTTAATTTTCAGATTATAGGATCTTTTATGCATTTAATATTCATTTTAACACCCATTATTTTAAATTTGGATAGTAAAGTTGATATATTTTAAATCGTTCACTTTAACACCCAGATTGTGGTTGAGTGCCCAAAACTAGGTTAATTTTCTTGCTCTGTTCGTGTTCATATATCTACCTAGGAAGCACCTCCACCAATATTATACTTTAGCAGATGCTGGGGTCACCATAACAGTATTAGTTTTTAACTCTTCCATGCTGCAGTTTCAACTATCAGTTGCCGCTCGCCAGGATTATACTGTAGCACTCGGAAAAAATACAAGTCGTTCGATGGTGCATTTTTTTTATCGAACCACAAAGACTTGGATTTTTTCTTAGTGAATGCCATTTTTACCAACATGTTTTAGTGCGCGATGAATCAATGCAAAGTCATTTGGCAGTGCACTGATTTTATCGAAGTTTAGTGAATAGGCCCCTTCGTCTCAAACTGGGATAAGACAACAGGAGATTTATCTGATTTATTATACAGTAAAAAATACTGTTGTTATTATTATACCACCGTTTACTATTATATTATTCATCTAGTTTGTTATTTAATTTGTTCATTAACATTACACGGTACATCATATTTCCAGTGTGTCCAGTCCACACACACCAGTCCAGTGACCAGTGACCCTGCCCCACAAGGGCTGTCACTAGTAAAAAAAAATAATAATAAAAATATATCTAATTAGACTACACTCTATTAATTAATACACATGGATACCTTGATTTTAGGGCTGCCTGCTGGCTGTGTTCTGTACTTGTTTTGTTGTTCTAGCCATTAGCCAGGTCAACCATTTCTAACATTTTGCTTAACAAAATTTGTAGTATTTAACTGTGACTGGCTGGACTGCCCCCTGTCTGTATGTGTCCAGCATATGTTGACTCACCTGGCCTCAGTGGCCATTTTTTTTCTTCACCTACTGTATAAGTAGTAGTATAATTCTAAAGTCCATTTATTTCATAGCAACTAGTGTAGTGACTGGTGGTAGTGGGTGGCTGGGTATTTGAGAAGGGTTCAGGAGGGAATGAGATGGAGGAGAGCTATATGCTCCAGCCACCTGCCAGTGTGAGGCAGTTAAGTAGGGCTAGTATATAACAGATGATAATCTGAGTCTTCAGACCCTAGGCTGCATAGCAGCCACGGTGATCATTTTTAAAGATTATGAAAACACAGATTCAATCAGTAAAGTGAAAACTCAAAAGCAGCGGGTCTATGGAGCTGAACTGCATTAATTTCAGGCCCAGGGACCCCCTGATTCCCATGTTACATGTCCACGTATGGGGTGCCGGTATCTCTTGCATGTTTAAATGTCCAGGTGATGTGAAGGGAAAGAATTAAACTTGCACTAGATACTGACACCCCATACTGGGGCCTGTATCTCTGGAACCACGGAGTCCCCGAGGATAAAATAAATGCAGTTCAGCTCCGGAGACCCCCTGCTTCAATACTATTTAATAAAAATAACTATAAAAGTAACTTCATTACCATAGTGGAATGTAATGATGGGTTAAATCAAAGTACCTGGTTTGTTAGGGGAAAAGGGGGTGGGTGAAGGAGGTAGTTTCACTGGGGTTGATGATTAGGCATCCCGGGAGGTATGCTGGAGGGGTTGATCCCTTACTTACCTTAGAGGTTACTACCACCACCATCTGATGGAATCAAACCCATTGATTATCATTGTGGTAAACTATGCCCACAATGCGGGCAAGGATTGCCACAATGGCAATGAATGGACACCATAAAAAAACATCCACAAAATAAAATACATTACAATTTAATAAAAACAAAACATTTGCCAAGAAGTGCATTGATTGTCAATGTGGTTATCTATACCCAGAAAATAGAGAAACACATTGCCAGTCAATGGGCATCTTAAAAAATATATACACAGTTATATAAAATCCAATCAATGTGTTTCTTCCCTTTGTCAGGATGAAGATTCATCCTCCTTATCCAACTGTACCAACTCTGGACCCATGACAAATAATCCTCATCTGCAATGATACAAAGAAGTCCACGATCCTCAGTTGCTTGCAGAGGAGTCCCCGGTGAGTAGATTTTTCCATCCTTTTCTTCTTTCTTCTTTAACAGGTGCAGGAGATATTGATCCGCTGGCATCTTGAAGTCAAATGAGACATCACAGTTGACTGAGAAATGTTACATGCACCAATCCGAGGTGCACAGAGAGTGATTGATTCTGTCAATTTTCACTGTGCGTCTCTTCCAGACTGATGCAACCCGATAGGATTCACAAAGCGGGAGTCCCATTCAGAAGCAGGGACCCCCGCTGTGTTAATACTGTTGGCCAATTCCCCCCTGCCAGCACTATGCCGTGAACACTTGACTTTTGGTCCACGGTTCACCAGCACACGTGTTGGGGCAGGTTAGAGATACAGGATGCTGAATCTGCAGACATTGGAGTTTCATGGCTTGATTTTTTTGCGCTCCCTATCTTTTCTCCAGTCCAATTAGGAAGCATGGACCTGCGCAGCACAACCACGACAGCACTATATCCGGAGCCGCGGCTTGCGTTTTTTCAGTCACATCTTTGATAAACCTTGATAAAGGGCGCACAGCTCGAAACGCGTAGGTGGGCATTTTCTGTGTTATCCAGGGTTTATGTTTGATCCCCTTATTTAATAAATGGAATTATTTTTGCCACCATGAGCCTCCTCCATTCTTTTTAGGCAGTGCACTGCCTTTGTTCACACATCTTTGGAGACCATAAGTCTTGCTACATCTGTATCTGAACATAGCGCAAAGGAAACTTCAGAGCTAAGGTGATGAATATACTCTTCTATCCCCCTTCTTCAGAATGGCAGAAGAGCAGTGCAGTCATGGGTTAGTGTCGTATCTCACCCACAAGTAGAAAAAAATAAATGTCAGCATCACAGAATGCTGAAAAAATGCACAGTTAGAAATGCCAGTTTCTTTATCTTAGTGACATTTCTGGCAAAAGATTGCCTAAAGTATCATGGCACAGCATCAGAGGCATAACAATTTAAATTACACAGTGGGGGTATATATAATGCAGCCCCTTAAAAAGGCAGTTACTACAAATATATAGAGCACAATGGGCTGGATTTTCCAGATAGCAAAAAGACAAGCAAATGTTTTGTTACTGTATATATGCAAAAAACAATAATTAACCAGAACCAAAACCAGGAACATAAATATTGACTGAAGGAACACATCAAGGAAACTAAAAAAAGTGTAAAACATTACATTCCTTAAGCAAAACCAATGGAGGTCTGGTATGTAGAGTGAATAGGTAAGTGTGTCCCATCTGTTTCCAGATGTACAGTATAACCAAATGTATTTCATAGGCTTATAAATCACCAGCGCTCCACTCTGTAGCTACATGAGCTAAAAACACCATGGAGTCCTTGGAAGAAATTAGCATAGTGGCAACCCTGGCATCTTTACATACATTTATTAATGTATGTTAATCACTCTACACTTTCCTAAATCTCATCTTCCCTGCTGAAATCCCTCTCCTGGTTTCCTATCAAATCCCGTATCACACACTCATTTCTCCTCCTCCCTTTTAAAGCTTTTACAATCTTTTTCTCCTCCTTAAATCTCAGCCCTAATTTCTCGCTATACTCCATCCTGACTTGCATTCTGCTCAAGGATGTCTTCTCTCTTACTCCTTTTGTATCTAAAGCCCTCACCCACCTTAAACCTTTCTCACGGACTGCCCCATGCCTCTGGAATGCCCTTCCCCTCAATATCCAACTAGCACCCTCTCTATCTAGTCTATTTATCGCATTAATAACTTTGTAAACTGTCATACTAGTTTTGTAATATGTCTTTTAAAATATGTCTGTCATAAAAAATATATTGGTCGTACTTATCTTTATCAGGGATAGAACATATTCCACTTCATCCTTTAGGGGGTGATAGCTTAAACAAATTGAATGATAAAGAAATGTTTTGATATATTCTATGAATACCCTATATTCATCTGGCTTAAATATGGACTGGAAACTTAAACATTTTTTGACAGATTAATAGTTCCAGTTCCAGTCCCTAAAGAAATAAATGCTTTCAAATATACTGCTAAGAGAGAGATGGGGGTATCTTTTTAGAGAAATGTAAATGCTGGAACAAACACTAAGGGGTTCATGCAGTAAGCAGCGGAAAGGCAATTCTCGCCACTTTCCCGCCTAAAAAGCCTATCCGTATTCAGTAACGGGCGAGAAAGTGGCGAAATTCAACCAAATCGCCAGTTTGGCTGGCGGTTTTTTTTCCGCCAGTGGCGGGGCGAGAAGGCACTTTCCGCCTAAAAATCCAACTTTTTCCGCCACGCTGTATTCTAGTAGAGGCGAGAAGCTAAGCGGAACTGTTCGCCTCTCTAGAATACCGTTTTGCTGGCGGATCAGCCACGCAGAAAAAGATGGCAAGTTGCTGCTCAGAGGCAGCGGATGAGCGGCGGATGGGCACTTAGAAAAAAAATGCTTCTTGATATATATTATGTTAGCATGATGTCAATGGGGCTAACACATATTACTTTGTATTTTTTATTGTGCTGTGTTATAAAAACATGATTATTTACATTAAGTACTTCATGTAATTGTCAGAATAGTGTAACCTTTTACGTGTATAATGTTTTAAATATGTGTTTTTTTTCTGCTATGAATAATTAAAGAATAGATCAAAGTCTTATTCATGTTAAGTATTTGGCTAGTGTCTTAAAGGAACACTTCATATAAGATGCTTCATGTGTGTCAAGATAAAAAATTATATAATTAAGAAACATGAAATACATTATAGTAATAGCAAGTACATATTACTGAATGTTTGCATGTATTTCCCTTTTCTGATTGTAATGTGAAAAGCATGTGTGAAGTCACACATTATGCATGTATTAATTATTTGACATGTTTTATGTTAAATAACTCTCTTTAGTACTTAAACAATCGTGTTACCAATTATGTTCCACAAGAACATTCCATGATTTTTTTGTACACAATGTACTGCTACACTTGCATGTTCAACAGTTCTTCACACACCAATAAAATCACATATGAGATATGGATATGGATATGGATAGTTAATGTTTTTGTTGTTATTCACTTGATCTTATGTGAAGCACAATCAAGTGTGTTCATGTTTGAAATGATTGCTAATAAACACCTTCATCGTGCTATGTGCTGTCATATATGTGTCCAAATTATTGTTAACACATTTCATTGCACACACTTGTGTACATAGCAATTGAATGGATTTTGATTGTGTTGTAAGGTTGTACTTCAACATTGGTGTAGTCATTATCAAACATGGATCATTATATTAGTCGCATGTTTTATGTGCATATTAACAGTTACTCATTGTTTAACAACAGTAATTAGTTTTGCTACTGCAATTCTATATAGTCAACAGGTTAATTGACATCTGACACGAGACATAATCACATATGTATTTAAAGGAGGAACAATCAACCCTCCTTGTGACGTCGCTCGACATGGATATGCTAAACCAGACATTGCTGCTGAGAAGGCGGATGCTTGTTTTGCAGGAGGCTCAAAATGACAGGATTGATAGTGATGGAGAGGGAGAGGGAAGGAGAGGGTAGGAGGAGAAGCACAGGAGACAGTGTGTTAGTAGTCCCGGCGTTGTAAAGTGAAAGAACACTTTTAGATGGGCTGAGTGAGGAGGAGACAAACACAAATAGAGGAGGTTTAGAGTCCTCCCCAAAATCCTCAGTTACTTCACACAAGGCTCGGTGATTAAAGGGGTTTAAATACCACAAGATGCAAAAGGTTCAATCAACCATACAATACAGGTAAGTAACCGCGCCCATCACTGTGGGTGGACAATTACCACTAAAACGCCAAAATGGCAAAATAACAAATCTTTTATTATTATTCAAAACAAACAACATATGACGCTTACTCTAAACTAGATAAAACCAATTAAAATCTGATGGTAACTGGTGTCGTCACACGGCTAGCAGTCAAGGTGGGTTACCATTAGAACTGAATGTGAGAGGTACAGCACATAAATGGTTAATACATAAATAAGTGCTATAAAGCAATTTCCACTCTCATAGGTAACTCCAGTGTGCATATGTGGATAAAGGGTAAATGCATGCATACAAGATACATATACATCCAGTGGTGTGCACGTCGTCGGATGTCCCTCAGTTACATATGTTCTCTCTCTGTATATATATATATATATATATATATATATATATATAGTTGCATGATGAAGCCACTGTACAAATTCATGGGTGAAGGGTGGGTATCGGGCCTGTGTGGCTTAACCCCTTAATCACCTTTGCGGTTATTATCTGATAAGGTGTTTAAGGGGTTAATTGATATCTGAATGTAATTGCAATGTATTGGCTTTGTATTGGCTATGTATTTTGTGGGCAACGAAAGACCAGGATGTTGCTGGCGACGGTGCTTCTTATTGATGAGGTTAGTAGTACTTTATTTATTTGAATATGCTAGTTAATGTGTTTAATAATGGGCAAATAATCTATTATCCCTATCTGGATAATAGTTATTTTGCACATTATTGTACTGTAGGTGTTGGGGGGGGGGGGGATGTATGTATTGAATGTATAGGCCAGGTTTATTTTTTTTACATTTAGGGTTTGTTCCGTGGTTCTGCGTGAGACCTCTGGAGACCACCTGCGGTCTCCTCGGGTATCTCACGGGTATCAGGCTGGTGGTTCCACGGGTGACACCTGCAGGGATGAAGCGGTGGTCCCACATCCGTGGGGGCACCTCGGACCCGTAGTGAGCACTCGTGAGTTCCCCAGACACCTGTGGGAACAACCCGAGGCCCCGCAGACACCTGTGGGTGTGACCCGGGGCTCCCAGACATCCGCGGGCCAACCGTGGGGACCCAATTGTGGCCCACGGTGACCCAAGGAGATCACCTGGGGGCCATGGCGCTTGGCGGGACCCAACAGACCTCCAGAACCTGTTTGAAACGAGCTTCTGGTACCCTGTAGGTCTGTCAAATGCCCCGCCAGCCTGCCGGGGACTCACGTGGGGTTGTGTTATGAACCCTGTTTGTAAAAGGATAAACCATGTATTTATGGGGGGCACAGGGGGTGGGTAATGTATTTAATAAATAGAATGATGTTTAATGTGAGGCTGTGTATTGTTTTATTGTGGGTACTGGGGGTGGGGGTGCGGGTATTTTCCCCAACGGTATGTGGGTAGGCCTCCCTTGTGGGTAGTGGGTGAGGGTGGTTAGGCCTCACGGGGTGGGGGGGTTAGTGGGGGAGGGTATGTAGGCCTCCCGAGTGGTGGGTGAGGGTGGGGTACCCCTTAATGACTGTAGCGGTTAATAACCGCTATGGTGATTAAGGGGTTAGGGGACATTACATTGGATGTTTTCATTCTTGGGTCTGTTTTGCAGCAGCGGAGGGGGCATGGGCAGGATGAAGAGGAGGATGTAAACACAACTTGTGGTCTACCGCTCACCCAAATAATGATTGCAAATACTTAGAGTGTGATAATACTCTCTTTTGCCAGCCGGTGCAAAGAGGATAGGGTAAACATGCACACAAACACAAATAGAGGAGGTTTAGAGTCCTCCCCAAAGATCCTCAGTTACTGCACACAAGGCTCGGTGATTAGAGGGGTTTAAATACCAAAAGATGCAAAAGGTTCAATCAACCATACAATACAGGTAAGTAACAGCGCCCATCACTGTGGGCGGACAATTACCACTAAAACGCCAAAATGGCAAAATAACAAATCTTTTATTATTATTCAAAACAAACAACATATGACGCTTACTCTAAACTAGATAAAACCAATTAAAATCTGAAGTTAACTGATGTCGTCACACGGCTAGCAGTCAAGGTGGGTTATCATTGGAACTGAATGTGAGAGGTATAGCACATAAATAGTTAATACATAAATAGTGCTATAAAGCAATTTCCACTCTCATAGGTAACTCCAGTGTGCATATGTGGATAATGGGTAAATGCATGCATACAAGATACATATACATCCAGTGGTGTGCACGTCGTCGGATGTCCCTCAGTTACATATGTTACTGCACAGTATCTAGGACATAGGACTGATACAAAATACCCAATCAGGCTTAATACTGCACACTGTTATATCGTGGGATAAACGCTGTATGTTGCGGAGGCTATATATTATATACAATCACTCATTGCCATATTAGCCCGCATTCACATAGGATACACATAGATAATAGCACTTTAATCAGTGTCCTGAGCGTAACTATCCCGCAGCTGCCGAAATAACATGGACTGATCTCACCAGTTAGCCTTCTCCTCCGCGACGTCAACGTGGAAGAGGAGGATGGCCTTCATCGTGGCAGCCAGACATGGGTGAGTACTATATGTATTTAATGTATTGATTGGTGTTTATGTATTTAAAATGGGCACATTCACTATTATCCATTTGTGGTTAATAGTAATTGTGGCCATTACAATACTGTGTGTTAAGGGGGGGGGGGGGGGGTGTAATTGTAAGCAAGTTTATTAACATATTCGTGTGTGTACATATATGTGTAATTTGGGCAACTACCGGATCACTGATATGTAACTGAACGTTGCATGTGTGTCATTCGAATGCAGCTGTATTTTGCACATATTGTCTTTATATTTAGAAACGAGATTGCTGGAATCTGCAGCTGCTGCAGGCGCTGTGTTCCTCACCGTTGCTGATGCTAGACAGAAACTGATTGGGATTCGCACTATAAATCCTGGTATGCTGAGCCACATACATGTCTGTTACACCGTCATATGGTATTTCACCATTCATTTGCCAGGACACGGACTGAGGCAGGTACACAGGTTCAGTTGTTTCCAATCCACACATGTTTGTACCATGTACAGTAGGCAGCATACAGTAGCATTGTAATTCCCTTCACATACCATTTGAGATTGTGTTATGTCCTGCTGTTGGTTTGGGTAACAGACACCAGTATGTGGTCGTTGATTGTAATTGGGATTAGATAAAAAAAAACCTGTTTATCAGGAGATATGTTCCATGTTCTAAAGTAATCTTCTTTGAATCAGCAACTTTCCAACAAGTGACAATTTCACCAGTCCAGGGGTAGTCTCTTTGAAAACATTCATTAGTAGTTAAGTTGTAACGTACTGATAATTTCCATGTTTTCGGGTTTCTTGTTTGTTGATCTTCATTAAATTTGTCTTGTATGAAATCATAAATTTGACGCAGATTAGCTTTTTTATCTTGCTGAAATTCTATGGCCTGAAATATTAAAATTTCATTTGATGTCTAACACTTGACGCCTTGTCTTCTCCGTTGTAAATTGCTGAGAGTAATGAGAAATTATAATGTTCTCAAGCAAATACAAAAGTTGATACTTTTTATCAATGTTACGTAATTTTGAAGGTTAAAAAACAAAAGCCAGTTTTTCTGCATTCAAAACTCCCACACGCAGGTGTTCAAAAAAAACCACCATGCTAAAATATTTCACTAACACATGTTTATGTAAATAATTAAGATTACTTATTCTATGTTGTCCCAAGTAATGTTTTATGAAATATTGTTATTACTTATATTACCTTTTAATGAGCGTGTGAACTAAGAACCATGTTTTGGACTAGCCATTATTACATAAATACAGAATAATTGAGCCATACTGCTGCGGCAGCTTTTATTCTTACTAATCACCGGCTTTTACCTGGCATGTTCCTGGAATGCCACGCTGTTCACCTGGAGCATGCCGGGCTCCTTTTGCCTTCCCAGCCAGGCGCATGCCCGGCTGACGCGCGGTTGATGTGTTAATTGATAATGGTTCAGGATTTACTAGGCTGCAATGCTTCGCGTGTCCGCCAGATGGCATAAATTCATGACTTGTAATGCGCTGAATCAGTAATGTGTCGGCTTGCAGGTTTTTCGTTTAAAAAAGATACTGTACCTACCACAGTGTGCCATTGTAACTTAGCCTTGGCCTTGAGACTGAAGGAAGAGTTGCCAAAATGTATCAATTTAGGCTTTTCATATTAAAGAAAGACAAAGACCAGTTTCAGTTTGTGTTACACTATTCTGCAGAGACCCACCATGAGTGTTCAAGTGCAGCCTGCTTTCCAAAAACCTGACAGAAGTTACGCGTATTTGATATGGGCCGCGATTAATGCAACAGAGGATAAGATGGCAACAGTTGCTCAAATTTACCAGTATTTTATCGAAAAATATGACTTTTACAAATTTTCGCCAACTCCTCATACGTGGAAGCGTGCAGTAAGGAAAAGGTTATGTAGTGACCCCTGTTTTCACCGTATTGAGCCCCAATTTGTTGGAGGGTATTGGTGTGTATCACCGGGTTTTTCCCGTATCTATGATCATGGAGGCGGCAAAAGGCAAAGGGTCATGTTAAAACCAACTAAGAAGCGACAGTCGCTGCCAAGTAATGCACCAGCACCAGCACCGGCTTCCAATGACGGTCCCACTGTCAGTGACAACCCTGAGCCTGAGCCTTAGGCTGAGCTGGATTTGGCGTGCAGTTTTGATGAAGCTTGCATGTAACTAAGCGATTTCCAGCCTCACCTGCTGACTACAGGTGTACATGTCCCGCTGCCAACTATCGATGTGGATGATGAAGAAAGCTGGACTGGCAGTGGACCGGCGCCGGCGCAAACTGAATGGGAAATTCAATGGTGAGTACTGTTTTGTTGCTGTATTATTTTGGTGGGGCTGGTTGGGTACTTCTTTAGGGGGCTGACCATTACTGTACTGTACTGTACATTAAAACTTTTCTTTTTGTTTTTTTCTCAGAAAAGAAAACGGCTAATGGGGGGATTTTGATGGATAATATTGTACTGTATGCTGATGTTTTCCGGCCGTACAGTATACTGTGTAATAAACCCTGAATAAATAAAACTATGCATTTATATACATATACAGTATCGTTTCATTCTGTGTCTTCCACAGTATAGTGTACAGTGGTATACTGTACAGTGCCTAACATCTATGGGCAAAAATATTTTTATTCCTAGGTGCCCTAGAACAGAAGTTCCCACGCCAATTGCCCGTGAACTTGACCGCGGCCCTAAGTAGTTCTCACGCCAATTGCGCGAATATAATGTAAAATAACCCGTTCTGTGGGTCTGAGCGGGTTGAAATTTACCTGGTCCCCATGCGGGAGGACCCTTGCCATAGTGGCAAAATATCAGCCTTCCAAGACCCCCGAAACCGGAGATACAAAAAGACAGTTTAAAAGCACATTACCAAAGTGGCTTTTTTTCTGCCATGCAAGTCAATGGCAGAAACCTAAATTTTAACATCACCCTGACTCCGTTCTGTTGCCACGAGAGGGTCGCAATTTGCCATGCAATCCTGCCGCAACTAGGACTACATGGTCACCGAATATGAGCCCTCTAGGTCGAACAGAACCGGCGTTGTGGGTTCCAGGTTTCTGCTCATTCTGACTTAGCCGGTTCAAAGCTTTCTCCGCCATTGCGCTCAATGGTAGGACCCTCCTCGCCGGCGTGACCCTTTCTCGCCGCCATTACTGCTGGGACCCTGTTGGAGTCAAGTGAGGAGGTTCCTAACATCTTGGGGCAAAAAGAATTTTATTTCTAGGTGCCCTAGAAGAGAAGTTCCCACGCCAATTGACCTAGTTCCCACGCAATTGCCGTAGTTCCTACGCCAATTGCGTGACCAGCCAGTTAAAAAACAGTGCAGCAAGCCTCTACAGTACATTTGTTACACTGGCAAAGGAGCAAATGGAAACAATGTGAGGCAATTCAACATGGTCTTTTATTGGTGGAGTCAGTACAAAAACATTTATTTACAATATTGAAATATTTAAAGTGCACAGCAATTCTAACCATCAACACACAATAATACATTCTGCAGCCTTCATTAAATTCTTCTGCCACAAAACATTTTTGGTGCACGGGGCACAGGGAGTTAAAGTGACTTGCTTTTTTGTACTGGATTTGGGGGTTGTCTTTGGGGGTTTATTCATCAAATTATTATGATGAACTGCCTTTTGAAATGACACTGCTGTTAACTATTTCAGCCACACACCTCTAGAGTTTTTAATCCCTCCCTAGCCAAGCGTCAATCGGCTGAGTCACCCTAGCCTACTGTACCATCCCCCTCTCTCCACTAGCTCGTTGATCTTCTGCATATTGCCATTGTGTTCTTAATCCGCCCATAGCCGAGCTACAAACACTCAGCACGCCTGCGTCTAATCACACCATCCCCCTCCCCCAAAACTTAAAGGCCTGTTGTTTGAACGATAATGCTTTGAAAAATCCCCTCTAGAATTTGAAATGTATATCTGATGTGCACAGCACTGTGAGAATTGAGAGTACACTGATACAGTATTTCATCAGGGTGTGAAAATATTTGTCAGTCACTATGGTTTACAGTCACATGTTTTTAATACAATACAGTACATTCTTTAATATCTTTAAAATAAAAATATATAAATCATGTATACATTATACTGTATGTACATATAATGTAAAATCACCCTTTCTGTGGGTCTGAGCGGGTTGAAATTTACCTGGTCCCCATGCGGGAGGACCCTTGCCATAGTGGCAAAATACCAGCCTTCCAAAACCCCCGAAACCGGAGATACAAAAAGACGGTTTAAAAGCACATTACCAAAGTGGCTTTTTTTCTGCCATGTAAGTCAATGGCAGAAACATAAATTTTAACATCAACCTGACTCCGTTCTGTTGCCACGAGAGGGTCGCAATTTGCCATGCAATCCTGCCGCAACTAGGACTACATGGTCACCGAATATGAGCCCTCTAGGTCGAACAGAACCGGAGTTGTGGGTTCCAGGTTTCTGCTCATTCTGACTTAGCCGGTTCAAAGCTTTCTCTGCCATTGCGCTCAATGGTAGGACCCTCCTCGCCGGCGTGACCCTTTCTCGCCGCCATTACTGCTGGGACCCTGTTGGGGTCAAGTGAGGAGGTTCCTAACATCTTGGGGCAAAATGAATTTTATTTCTAGGTGCCCTAGAACAGAAGTTCCAATGACAATTGACCTAGTTCCCACGCCAATTGCCGTAGTTCCTACGCCAAATGCGTGACCAGCCAGTTAAAAAACAGTGCAGCAAGCCTCTACAGTACATTTGTTACACTGGCAAAGGAGCACATGGAAACAATGTGAGGCAATTCAACATGGTCCTTTATTGGTGGAGTCAGTACAAAAACATTTATTTACAATATTGAAACATTTAAAGTGCACAGCAATTCTAACCATCAACACACAATAATACATACTGCATCCTTTATTAAATTCTTCTGCCACAAAACATTTTTGGTGCATGGGGCAAAGGGAGTTAAAGTGACATTTTAAGTAACATCTCCTTTATTAAAGAAACCCAGTACTGTATACAGTACAGTACAGTGGGATGGTGCGCAACACTGTCAGTCAGACCTGCACCAGTTCAGTCCTAGAGGGCAGCAAACAGGGCAGGTTTTCAGGGCAACATTGAAAACCGTGCCTGTTTGCGGCCCTCAGGGACTGGAGTTGTGCATGTCCTATGAAAAAAAACACACAACAACATCTCCTTTGTTTAAGTACAGCAGGTACTGTAGAGCAAAACATGTAGAGTACAATACAGTTCAGCACAACAGTATGGTCTCACTGACAGTCCTCCACATTAACCATCCATGGCCGATTCCTTGCATGGCGCAAAACGCCATGAATGCAGTCTCTAACGCCTTTCATTACAGGATCTGTAACTGTATAAAAGCGCCGCAATTCTTCCACAATGTTTTTCCTTAAATTGGCAGGAAGGGCCTTTTTTACGCGATTCCCATCGTAGTTCACTTTGAACACCCACTCGCAGTACAACGTGTAGGGAACATGGTGCTTAAAAATGATCAAGGCATACTTGGGGGTACACCAGCACTCATCACCCTATACTTCTCCCTAAGCGCCGCTGTCAGATTGCGCAGGGTGATGTCGGGCACGGTTTCGATGCGAGCGGGTGTAGGTCTTTTGGGAGCTGGTGTGCTTGTGGCGACGGGCGATGGTAGGATGTCTGGGAGGAAGCTTTCCTCCGGTCGTGGTCGCCGTGTTGTCTCCTGGCGTGGTCTTGACGGGGTTGTCATGTCCTCCTCAACGGTATACATGTACACTACATCTTCTGGTGGAGGGGGGGTGCTTGGTGATGGAAGGGTGTCGAAGGTCCCATTCATCACATCCATGTCACCCTCCTGCTCTGGCGTCGGGGAAACAGGGGCATTAGCACCGAGCAAATAATGTATGCCCGCAATGTCAGCCTCTATCTTCTCCATCTGTTGATCCATCCGTTGCTTCATTTGTAGCATCCGTTGCTCCACATTTAACATTGTCTCCAGAAGCAGATCTATCTTTGCCAGCACAATAGAATTCCCGGGGAGATCCACACTTATCCCATTCAGCATCCGGTCCAACGAGCTGCTTCTTGTGCATGGCGTCTGGACATCTGGGGGGATGGGTGCAATGGAGGATGAGATGGGGGTTCCATGGAGAGAAGCGGCATCGATGGAGAGTGGAGGAGGTGACCTGTGGATACCCGGTAGAGGAGAAGCGGTAGCGTCGAAGAGGGATGGAGAAGGTGACCTTTGGATTTCCGGGCGAGAAGCAGAGTCGTCTAAGAGCAAAGGAGAAAGTGACCTGTGGATTTCAGAGGCGGCAGCGTCGTCAGATGGAACCGGAGAAGATGGGGGTGGAGAAGACGGGATGAAGATTTCCGGGACAGCTAAAGCAGAGTCGTCGAAGCATATGGGAAGTGGTCTGTGGGTCCGATGGGTTGGCTGCCATTCGTTTTGCGTAGAGAGCGTATTACCGTATATCTTCTTCACATAATAAGGCTGACGTCTAAGAAAACCCTTAACCTTTGGGGTCAGCAGAAGGTTTTCTTTATTGGCCTTAGCCTGTCGCTTTGCCCTTGCCGTGGAAAAGGCAACCGCCTTTCGCTTTTTCAGCATGACAGGCATGGCAGAGGTGAGAGGGTTCTTGCGTCCATAGAACCGGGGATGCTCCATGGAAGCAGGTGGCACAATGCAGTACAGTATCTGGACAAGGGCAAGTTCAGATAACGATCCTGGAGTGGTGGCCTATGCAAAGTGTGTAACCTTTTATGCATGGCGGCCAGGTACAGGTGTTGAAAGTGGGCGTGTGAGTCATTACCGTATAAATACACCATCCATTTTGTGTATCGACTGCACATAGAATACACATCGACTAAACATCGAATATACATTCTTGTGTTTGTATTTCTTTCCACTCGCAACAATGCGTGTTAAAAAGATTTCAAAGGATCTCAGCATGCGAATTAAGGAGATGTACAAGAGCGGACACCGAATTGCTGCTATCCAACGCTGGTTAGCTACTTCTGACCTCGTTGTGATATTAACCACCGTGAGCTATCATGCACAAGGAAAAAACAGAGACCGGAAAAAGGCACCAAGGGTAACAAACACGTAAGAATATTTATAAAACTTAACAAAAAAAAAATATAGAAAACTGTACTGTACATCTACAGTACAGTTCTGTATCTACTGTAATACTGTTGTTATTTCTGTTGATTTATATTACAACATACTGTACAGTAGTTTGTCTATTTATATTTATAGTACAGCAGTATACATTTTTTGTATATTTCAATTAATCTTACAATGGTATATACTGAATAGGATGTACTGTATATTTATATTTATATTACAACAGTATATTTATTTTGTATATTTATATTTATAGTACAACAGTATATATATTTTTGTCTTGTTATTTAATAGTTACAGCAGTATACATTTTTTGATATTTCAATTAATCTACAACGTATATACTGAATAGGATGTACTGTATATTTATATTTATATTACAACAGTATATTTATTTGTGTAATTTATCTTTATATTACAACAGTATACTATTATATTTTTGTCTATTTATATTTAAGTACTGTATATTACAACATTACATTTATATACTTTTTATATGCTGCATATTAATAAACAATATATTTCTTTACATTGTAGGGAGACAACTTTCTGGTGGAACAAAATAAGTGAGGAGAATGATGAGAGGAGTGCATTAAGGGTCAAATACACTCTGCAGGAAACACCAATCTGACGGTATCGAGCAGCAATAAAGAGATGAGACGCAGCATTGGAGGAAATATGGACGTGTGAGGTTAGTACTGGACAGTACAGGAGGTAAAGTGTTGTTTGCAAACTGTACTCACTGTGCCGCATTTTTTTTTCCTTGTCATTACAGGCTACCCCATGATACGGGACGCAAACAAATCAAAAGAGTGGTCCAGGCCCAGGCGGATCGACAGGGGAGACTTTCCAGGATTGCATCTTCACTATGAGTCTACTGTGTCGCTGGAGAGATTTGCAGATTTGCGTTCACAAAAAGGCCGCTTATCTTTGAAGCCGCGGCCAAACACCCTGTGAAGCTGCATGTGTGGGGTGCCATCTCTAGGCGTGGACCGGGATGCATTGTCACTTTGAAGGTAAAATTATCAATATAATGTCGCCTAATGCACTGGTCCCTTGACTAGTGTTGCCTTGCCGTATGCACTGTACTGTACTATTGTGCAGTTTTTTGAGCACTTTTCTTTTCTTGCTATAGGAATCATGAATAAAGCTTTCTTCCAAGACAACATTGTGCCCAAGATAGTGCAATACATCACACGCGACTTCCCCAATGGTCACCGCTTCTACCAGGACAACGAACCCAAGCACACTGCGTCAACGGCGCATATCCTTGAGTGCGGCATCAACTGGGTGAAGACGCCAGCGGAGTAAGTGCAGTAGACCGTGTCCCACTTTTGTTCCCCACTGTTTTTAGCTCTTAAACCAATTGTCCTTTCTTTCCAATGACAGGTTGCCAGACTTCAATCCGATCGAAATGGTCTGGCATCAGCTGAAGGACCATATCCGGAAAGTGGTGAAACCCTCCAAAAAGGACGAGTTGTTGAAAGGCATACTGAGTTTTTGGAACGATGTACTCACCGTGGAACGCTGCAATAAATATATAGACCATATTGCCACTGTGTTGCCCATTGTCATCGCGCGTAATGGGCAAGCATCAGGAAAGTAGTACTGTGCTGTAGTATTGTAAGTACAGTATGTTACAGGTAAGTATGGCAAAGTTTTTTTCTTTCCAGATAGTGAGTACTAGTACTCTATACAGTAGTTAGTTTTTTCTTTACAGAGAGAGCAGCACCACCCAGCAGGTTACAGTACATAGAATTTAACAGTAGTCAGAGTATACAGTAGTTCCAGTACAGTATACAGTACACTAGTTTGACAGTGCTACAGTAACTGCCTACTACAGTAACTGCCCCATTTTTTTCCGTTCAAGACAAAGCTGCACCAGCCACCTACAGTAGTTCTGCCATAATACAGTACAGTAACTGCACAAATTTTTGGTTTTCTTGTCGTTCCAGGAAAAACGGTGGCCTAGGGGGATGGGGGCGTTGTGTCCAGTCAAATCTGCTTGTACAGTCAAATGTACAGTATATAAACAGCAGCAATGATGTACACAAAACCTCTCCTCTCTCAATGAACTACTGTACTGCAGACAGAATGAGAAAAAGATAAAGACTAAATAAAAATTAATTTTACTATACAGTACAGTATATACAGTACAGTATATTATACAGTACATTACAGTACTGTACTGTATATACTGTAGTATTAAATAATATTCTTATAAATGTGCATTACTCATGTTTCCCCATGTTTTACAAAGGTTTTCCAAATGGTTATCCAATTTCAAGCTGCCAAAATAACTTAATAAAGACTGCATTACTGTATGTATTATTCCTGATTATTTTTATATTTATATTTTCTGGTTCCTGATAAAATAAAATAAATATTTATTCACGTTCCTGCGAATCATAATCATTGACAGCCACCCCTACAGTGCACCAATGAATTATTTTATTTATTTATTTATAAAATATTTTACCAGGATTTATATATTTTTATTTTAAAGATATTAAAGAATGTACTGTATTGTATTAAAAACCTGTGACTGTAAACCATAGTGACTGACAAATATTTTCACACCCTGATGAAATACTGTATCAGTGTACTCTCAATTCTCACAGTGCTGTGCACATCAGATTTACATTTCAAATTCGAGAGGGGATTTTTCAAAGCATTACCGTTCAAACAACAGGCCTCTAAGGGTTGGGGGAGGGGGATGGTGTGATTAGACGCAGGCGTGCTGAGTGTTTGTAGCTCGGCTATGGGCGGATTAAGAACACAATGGCAATATGCAGAAGATCAACGAGCCAGTGGAGAGAGGGGGATGGTACAGTAGGCTAGGGTGACTCAGATGATTGACGCTTGGCTAGGGAGGGATTAAAAACTCTGGAGGTGTGTGGCTGAAATAGTTAACAGCAGTGTCATTTCAAAAGGCAGTTCATCATAATAATTTGATGAATAAAGCCCCAAAGACAACCCCCAAATCCAGTACAAAAAAGCAAGTCACTTTAACTCCCTGTGCCTCATGCACCAAAAATGTTTTGTGGCAGAAGAATTTAATGAAGGCTGCAGAATGTATTATTGTATGTTGATGGTTAGAATTGCTGTGCACTTTAAATGTTTCAATATCGTAAATAAATGTTTTTGTACTGACTCCACCAATAAAAGACCATGTTGAATTGCCTCACATTGTTTCCATTTGCTCCTTTGCCAGTGTAAAAAATGTACTGTAGAGGCTTGCTGCACTGTTTTTTAACTGGCTGGTCGCGCATTTGGCGTAGGAACTACGGCAATTGGCGTGGGAACTAGGTCAATTGGCGTGGGAACTTCTGTTCTGGGGCACCTAGAAATAAAATTCATTTTGCCCCAAGATGTTAGGAACCTCCTCACTTGACCCCAACAGGGTCCCAGCAGTAATGACGACAAGAAAGGGTCACGCCGGCGAGGAGGGTCCTACCATTGAGCGCAATGGCAGAGAAAGCTTTGAACCGGCTAAGTCAGAATGAGCAGAAACCTGGAACCCACAACTCCGGTTCTGTTCGACCTAGAGGGCTCATATTCGGTGACCATGTAGTCCTAGTTGCGGCAGGATTGCATGGCAAATTGCGACCATCTCGTGGCAACAGAACGGAGTCAGGGTGATGTTAAAGTTCAGGTTTCTGCCATTGACTTGCATGGCAGAAAAAAAGCCACTTTGGTAATGTGCTTTTAAACTGTCTTTTGGTACCTCCGGTTTCGGGGGTCTTGGAAGGCTGATATTTTGCCACTATGGCAAGGGTCCTCCCGCATGAGGACCAGGTAAATTTCAACCCGCTCAGACCCACAGAACGGGTTATTTTACATTATATTCGCGCAATTGGCGTGGGAACTACTTAGGGCCGCGGTCAAGTTCACGGGCAATTGGCGTGGGAACTTCTGTTCTAGGGCACCTAGGAATAAAATTATTTTTGCCCATAGATGTTAGGCACAGTATACCACTGTACAGTATACTGTGGAAGACACATAATGAAACGATACTGAATATGTAGAATAAATGCATAGTTTTATTTATTCAGGGTTTATTACACAGTATACTGTACGGCCGGAAAACATCAGCATACAGTACAATATTATCCATCGAAATCCCCCCATTAGCCGTTTTCTTTTCTGAGGAAAAAAAAAAGAAAAGTTTTAATGTACAGTAATGGTCAGCCCCCTAAAGAAGTACCCAGCCAGCCCCACCAAAATAATACGGCAACAAGACAGTACTCACCATAGAATTAAAATACATTTTCCCCCTGATGTTAGGAACCCCCTCACTTCACCCCAGCAGGGTCCGAGCATGTACAGTACTTTACTTTAAAATAAATTAAATATGCAATTTTACTATTACTGCGCGCGCACGCACGCACAGACTGTGTACTGTAGGTTGAACCGCGAAGATATTAGACTTCAGAGACAACAGCTCGCAAACGCCCCCATGCGTTTTTACACGGCATTGCAGTATTGCAGACAGTGGGAATAAAATGCTTAAATCACAGCCGCGAAAATAACGCTATACACCCCGGCAGAAAACGACACAAAACCGCACATCACCGGGATCTTCTGAAATTCGCAGCGCTAGCCAAGTAAGAATAAAGTTGATCGCCAGTGTACTTCTTGCACTTACAGTTACTGAAGGTCAATATACACTAAGGAATTCTACAACCCACACGTGTTTGATTGCATGTGTTCAGGAATAATGTTATCTATATAAACATATATTTAAAATAAGTAAATATTTAATATACGTACAGATAAAAACAGAAAAGACACAGCGCACAACGCTCATAGTGCATTAAAAATTATATTGACATAAATTAGAATAAGGTGAGTATTGTGCGTACATCAATGTGGTATATAACAAGCAGTTTTGGGATATTGTTACCCAACGCCACAGAAAACCGGAACAGATGTCCTCACATGGATCTGGACGCTGGTGCCTCTGGTACAGGGTAGGTAAAAAGCCTTTGCAGTTCTACTCCCAAAACTCGAGTGGGACGTGTGCTATTGTCCCATACAATGCTGTTACACAGCGGAGCTCCACGCCAGCTGAATAGTCTCTCTCTCCCCTCCGGGCAAGCACTTCCGGGTTGGTGACGTCACCGCGGGGAAAAACGCCGGGTTTTGCGCCGTTCTCGCTGGATCAGCTCGCGTGATGGGGTAACAGTGAAAGGTAGGATTCTTATCAGCTCTTCCAACGCGTTTCGAAACCCGTGGGTTTCTTCATCAGGGAATAAAGTCGAGTGGTGTTGAAGGGAATCTAAATACCCCGCGACCTTGCCTCATTGGCTTAGCCTGCGGCTCTCACAGCCAATAGGAGAGCGGCAGGGGAGGGATAAAAGTCCCGATTGCGCGCGTCACTGATTGTCAGTAGCCTCAGTGGCTTAGCCTGCAGCTCTCACAACCAGTAGGATAGCGGCAGGGGAGGGATAAAAAGTCCCAATATCGCGCGTCACTGGTTGTTAATAGCAACATGGCAACAATTAAAATAAACTTTATTAACACTCAAATAACAATAACAATCTGTCTGATTCATTACATGCAATTCTTCTGGGATTTTCATTATTATCTGTTGAATTTGGTACATTTCTAATGCCATACATTGGTGTACTCCCATTAATTCCTGATGGTGTTTTTTTTGGAGTACGCTCATCCTTGATTCGGACGCATCAATTGCTGCCAAACTTTCTTGTGTATTATTTGCAGGTGGTAATGGAGGTGGTTCAGTTATTATTGGACTCTGATGTTGTTCAGATGCAATGCCTATTTTTGGAAAAAAACAAAAACATTAACATTTGTCATTCTTAACATGGTTCATGTCTCCATGTGTATGTAAAAAATGAACCATTTTGACATCTTAAAAAATAAATAATTACTATTTACCTATATTTGTTTGGATGTTGCATTATTTATCACCAGTTAAACATAATTGTTACACTCAATGGTGACATGTGTGATGATGTTATTAATTACACTACCGTCACGTTTAATCCGAGCAGGGCTAGTTCCGCACTCCCTCGGCGTGCCGCGCGTCACCGATGCGCGGTCACGCGTCATCGGGTGTCAGCGCCCCCTGCATGCGCGTCCAGGGCTCCCCGAGGGAGCCCTGGTGTCCCGCGATGTGGGGGACGGCGGCAGGGGGTTCCGGGGGACCCGGCGGACCCGGCACGGGAGGGAGAGCGCCCCGATCGGAGGGCGCTCTTCCGCTGCTTCGGCGCGCGCCCGGCACCCTCCAGCGCGCGCCAGGTTACTGCTGCGGCCGAGAACGGCAGTATGCACAACAACACTATTAGAAATACTGGTTCTGATACAGGCTGCAACATACATTATGAACATATGTTGAAAGGTAATAGCAATTATTTTAACGTCTACACATAGTAGTGAAATATTGCATTAGCAACATTATGTTGCTGGATGTGTTAGTTGTGACATAAGGATGTATGAAAGCACAAACACAGGCTGTACAGCATAATTTCCTAAAGACCAGTGCTGCAATGGATTATGTAAGTGTCTGATTTAATTTAGATGTGTGTTCACTTCATACAAGGATCAACAGTGCAAGGGACACCATACACAGTATACAAACACACATACTATTTAGAGGAACATGAGAAATACAACATGTTCAATAACATGTTACAATACCATAACGTTAATGTATGAAAAAACTGAATTGCCACAAATATGTACCTATATATGTATTTGAGATGGTGACAATTCATTGAACTTACATACTATCAACAGTTATAATGTTTCCTGCATTATTTGTGATAGATAAATTCACAAACCATGTAATGTGGTGCTGCTATTTATATGAGTGCAACTACATAAGTAATGTTTATATTAATAAGTATGATCATATCTCCAACATGTGCATGTTATGTATGTTCAAACATAATGTTTGTTACAGAAAAAAACACACATTCAAAAATGCAAACATGATAGCCTCACTTCCAAAAGTGATGATGCAAAAGATGAATCCGGATGTGACCACCTCTTCTTGGTGTTCTGAGGCACAGTGTAACTATATGAATGTAACAAAAATAAAATTCAGAAGATTAACATTTTGAATGTTAGAATTTTAATGAGAAATATAATAGAAAAATAACATGTTTATGATAGCATAAAGGCTTATTTGAAGTATGCACTTCGTCAACAAGTTCATGTGTAACGTCACACAATAATGCACCTAGAGAGTTAAAAAACAAACCCTAACTAGTGAAGTTAGTGACAAATTAGTAGATAATGATTTTTACACATTATTTTATCAGAACAAAAAAAAGGATAAACGTTATTCGGCAGATTGTGAATACACTATATGTTACTTTAAATTAAACATGAATCTACTATTTTCTCAACTGTCACATTATAATAAACAGTATTATAAACAACATGAAATATAAAGAGATTAATCACCTTGTGGAAAAATTTGGAGATAAACCCCTATATCTCTGTCTCCAGATAATCCAGAGATTACAACAGGTAATATTTTTCCCTCAACATCTCCTCCAAAGGGGTGAATGTAATAGGTGATGCTGGTGGTCCACCTCCAGTCCCGGAAGCATGCCTGCGGCCAAATTGAATGGCATTTTTAAAATTTCTGCGTATATCATCAAATTTTTTCCTACAATTCTTCAATGTCCAGACCTGATTTCCACATGCTGAGACGAAAACATGAATTTCCTCCCATAACTGACGGTGAATTGTGGAACTGGTCCTGCCTTTAAATAGAATAGAATAATGTTGTACAATCAAGAATATTTATAATTCAGTTATCAACAATGCATGCAATTGTGTACACTTTTAGAATATGACAAATAATTTTACAAATGTGGCACATTAAATAATACATATATGGGTGTGCATGAAAATATTGACATCATGGTGTAAATGTAGAATGATAGTCAGAAGATGTCATAATACACCCATCTTTACAAAGAATGCTTTCACAGACACATGCAGAACACCAGGGTGATAACGCAGCAAACAGTGCAGGTTTTGCTTCACATGAAAGCAAAGCACAGTTTCTGCCTCAAAAAAGACATTAATACAACTCTGCCACTAATTTATCCATCTGACATGAACATGTAATTGTATAGAAACATGCCATTATTGTGGGTAAGTTCATCAGTATTTGAGCAGCACTGAAGTAGGATTACATAATGTTACAGTATGTGTTGTAATCATGCATGAATGTGGCACATTGAAGAACATTTAAATGTGTATTAAATTTCATATATTCAGCATTAAGCCTCGTTCAGGGTTGCAAAACCAAGAGTTGTAGGGAGTGCGTTACTGAGGGAGGGCGGCAGTGGAATGGGCAATGTGTGTTGATACTGTCAGCAGATTTAATCACGTGTTGAGGAGGCAGAGAGGGGGAGGGGATACAGACGCCAGGTTATGGATAGAAGTTGCACTGTTGAACTCATTGTCAAGAATGATGCAATTGGCTGTCTAGGTCACAGTGACGCTGCAGCAGCTTAAATAAATGTATGGTTTGCTTCATTGAACTTTAGCCTGCATAAACTCCATAGTTCGGAGACAGGCCAGCTGCTACCATGACAACCACAGTTCAGATTAAATACATTGTACCTCATGTCCGCACGCAGTGCCTCCAAAGGAAGCACCCTAAACGAGGCCTAACACTTACACGACAGGGGATTGGACAATAACTTAGACACTATTGGACTCCTCCCCTCCATTAATGCAACATTTGAGTGTAACATTATGTTGATGTGTGGGTGGGGTGGGGGGATGGGGTTGATGGTTATGATAACTGGTCCAACTCCATTTTGAATGTGAGGTATGGTGTGTGCGTTTATTATGTTCTGTGTACCACCATTTTGTGTGTGTATAGCGAATGTGTTGTGTGTGTACACAGAGGGAGAGTAACAGTATGGATATTGATATATGCTGTGTACGGGGAAATATATAGTATATCATATATTTATACAGATGTTGACATTAAAAAACATACACATAAGTATACATTAAGGAATTTTTCACATGTAACATTTATACCGCTAAACATGAATAGTAATAACCTATGTAGAGTATCAAATACATTAAAAAATAATAATCTTCAACTCAATGTAGTTTGCATGCTGCCTTCAACTATTGGTACAAGGAAATTAATAAATAATGAAGATGACATCCATTATAATATATAAATGCAATTTTAAATTGTAAGATTAACTGATAATGTGCATACAATAATTATGTACTCGGATCTATTAGATGCATTATATTTAGAAATACATACATGACTTTAACATACATCCTTAACCTCCTTTACATACTGTCATATATACCATGTATTACATATGACATACATAAAGGCCATGAAATCACATGTATTACAACATATTTAAGCATAATCATAGGAATATAATTGAAAACATAATCAACGATTACAATATCTTATCTACTAAATTACCACAGAGCTGATCATATTTTGCCACAATGCCCGTCACAAGGGCTGTCATTTCTGCATTATTAAATCTTTTATTTCTTGGCACTCTGTTTTTTTTTCCTTGCAGCACGTGCTGCATTGGCACCTGCCTGATGCTGACTGGACTCCCCTTCTTCCAATGGAAGAGAATCCAGAAGCAATGCACCATCAGACGCCACACCACCACCACGCACACCACCACCACGCACACCACCACCACCACCACGCACCCCCCCCAACAGCACCACCACGCGCAACACCACCACCAGTCCCCTTACTCACACGAGCAACACTCACCCTACCATCACTCCCCTCTCTCACACGGCTACTCACACGAGAAGCATTCACCCTTGCATCACTCCCCTCTCTCACACGACTACTCACACGAGAAGCAGCACTCACCCTAGCATCACTCCCCTCTCTCAAACGACTACTCACACGAGAAGCAGCACTCACCCTTGCATCACTCCCCTCTCTCACACGACTTCTCACAGGAGCATCACTCTCCTGACTCACAGGACTGAAGTCACCATCAACACTGTCAGCAACATCACTCTCTTGACTCACATCACTCACCCCATCATCAGTCCTCTGACTGCCATGCCTCCCGTCCATACCTGTAGCACTCACAAGCAACACAACTAAAAAAAAACTCAAACTCACTAAACAAATTCTAATAGACAATAACAACAAATGCTAAACAAAATATTACAGCACAAAACAAATCAATCAACACGTCTATCAATTACTCTCACAATGCACAGCTCTGTCCGTCACTCCCTCTCTCTCTCACAACAACACAGAGAAAGAATATAAACAAATGTTACCTTTAAATAGGCCGCACAATCACGCCATTGGTTGTTTAATCGCGCGATACAGAAACAGAACGCCATTGGCGGTGCGTACACGCCAGTGGCTGTGCGTGCACGCCAGAGGTGGTGCGTGCACGCCATTTCAACATTCCCGCCAAGCGAGTCGCCATATTTGCAAATGGTGGTGGCGCATTGATTCGCCGCACATTTGCCCCTTACAGCATACAGCGACTTAAACATGCCAAAAACATGTCTAATTGCTAAACTGGCTAATGCATTTTTCCGCTGCTTACTGCATGATACCCTAAAGCTGCTAAGTTCACAATGTGCTCACTTCTTCCCTGTAAAGAAAGTGGATACCTTGTACTAGGGTTGAGCAATATACTGGTACATAGTAATACCACAATAAAAAAATCTGATAGTGTGCTGAAATGAGAGATTATTTATTATTGCTTCTTTATACGGTGCTAACTTCTGTGATCAAAGGTGCAGCTTTGAAGCTGTCTCGCTGTGAAATATCTCACTGCCCGAGTTCTTCCTCCCTTCCTATTTATGAATGCTGACTCAGAGAGGGAGGGGGAAGGATCTTTGGTCAGCATGGGGAGAAAGAGCATGTGAGAGCCTCTGCAGCAGTGAAAAGTACCTCCTCTCCTCACTTGTTTCCTTCCTCAGTTAACCTCTCCACTGCTACCATCCCCCTTGGAAATTAACCCTTTTACCACCACCTTCCCCATGTGGCACTCAAACCCACCATCCCCACCCTCTCCCTGGGGATCTTAACCCCTCCATGCCCCCATTTTTCCTGGGGCACTTAACCACTCCATACCCATCCTAGGGCAATTACCCTCTCCATATCCACCTTACCCTTGGGGAACTCAAACTCCCCTCCCCCTAGAAACAAAAACCCATGTTAAAATGAATTAAAACAGATTTTTAGACAATTCTTAAGAAAATGTGTTATTAAATGGAAACACATTTTCTTAAGAATCATTAAAATCATAGCTTATTTTACATCTTTAAAACAATGCAAGGAAGATAAAAACAAAATTCCAAAAGCAATTCCATATATTAAATCGAATTGGCAGTGGGATGAATTGCTTGTCAAATTTTATTTAAATGTTGATTTTTTTTTCTAGTCTTAAATCTGTAATGGATTTCTTAAATGGCTTGCTAGTGTACGTATTTAGCAGCCTTGTAGATTGCCCATTAATTCATATGGTGCACACAGATGGTTCCCTGACATGCATCTTAGACATCAATACATCAAAATTCCATCAACATATTGTATAGCCACACTATACTTATGTAGCCCTGTGTAATTTTGGGGTTACATGCCTCTCTCCTCCTGTGCAATAATTCCTGTTAAAAGGGCAGGTTTGCCAGGAGTAATCATGAGGTTTGCCCCCATCCCCTGTGATGTGTATTGTGTAGTGAAGGAAGTGACATCATGCTCTGTGTCCACTTACAGTGACACAGGGGTGGTGCCTCCTGGAGCTATTTTTTATTAGATTCAGTAATGTTTTTGTTACAACATAATAATTTAAGTTTGACAAACAATATTATTTACAGTCACAAGGCACAGCAATGGGCACGTCATTTGCACCGTAATATGCTAACCTCTTTATGGGATTTTGGGAGACTACACACATTTTCGGTGATAATAATCCATTTAGAGAACATATTATTTTTTATCGTCGTTTCATAGATGACTTATTATTCATTTGGAATGGTGACACAGACACTCTTCACTCTTTTTTTGAATATCTGGAAGCAAATACCTACAACCTAAAGTTTACTCATGTACATCATGACACAAAGATAGATTATCTTGATTTGCATTTATATATAGACGTTGATCTTAAAATACAGACAAACGTCTATAGGAAAGCTAACTCACGCAACTACCTGCTCAGGTCTAACAGTGCCCATCCAAGACCTTTGATCCGGGGCATTCCTAAAGGACAATACTCGAGACTTAGGAGGATATGTTCAACAGAACAATCTTTCCTTACCCAGGCAAAAGAACTCAAACAAAGATTTATGAATCGAGGTTATAGAGAGAGGGACCTGGAGGTTGCATTTGAATATGTATTAAACACAAATAGGAAAAAACTTCTATTAAAGAATAGAAACCGCGTTAACAACAAGAAAAAATGGGGAGTTTATACTCAAAAAGATGCAACAGACCATTTACCACTCTTTTTAACAACATATTCGAAACAGGCGGAACAAATCAGGTCCATTCTACTAAAACATTGGGCTATTTTAAAACTAGATAAAGATCTTGAAACTTACACAAAATCCAACCCTAGAATAGTTTTCAAAAAAGCCAAAACTATTGGGAACTTTTTTATCCCCCAGCCTTTATTATTCTACAAAGATAAATAAGAATAAAATGCCCAAAGGATTCCACAAATGTGGTAATTGCAGTTCATGTAAATATGCCACACCACTTAAGTCAATTAGGAATGTTCATACAAACCAAACTTACCATATTGAAACATTTTTGACATGTAATACCAACGTTGTGGTATACCTATTGAGATGTGGTTGTGAGAGTGGATACATAGGCCGCACCATTAGGCCCTTGAAATGTCGAATAAATGAACACATTAGAAGTATAAAGAATTGCGATGATAGATTTCCAGTCGCACGCCACTTCACCAGCTGTCCCCTTGGAACACTTACCTCCTTTACCTATAGCGCTATAGAACATATATGCCAATATTAGGGGGGGAGATAGGGAAGCTTTACTTAACCTTAACTTAAGAGAGATGCACTGGATTTATGCCCTTGGGACATTAGCACCCAAGGGCATGAACCAGGATTGGGAACTTAAACATTTTTTGAACTAAGTCAACTTGAAATATTATTCCCTCTATTGTTATCTTTATTTAGTTTCATATTCATTAATAATTTTCGTTATTATGACTACTGTTTTATATATAAAGTATAGAATTGTCCTTCATCTCCCCCCCCTCCTCCCTCTCCCCTCCCCTTCTCCCCCCCCTTTCTTCCCTCACCATCCCCCTCCCTTGTTCATCCTTTTTAAATTATTTTTCAATTATTTTTATTTCTTTCACTAACACATTTAACATATGATCTATTTATGATTATTAAGTGGACAGGCTAATGTTTATCTGTTGCCAAATTTATACCTTCACATTATGGACATATGAAAATTATTGTTATTTATTTATTTAATTAATTTGACCAATATCCCATATGCCCTTAGTATGCATTTATTTATTTGTCATATACTATGTCATGTTTTTCTTGTATTGTCACACCTGCGTTTGCTCACTAAACACATGGGTATTAGACTATAAGTATATGTCATGAATTTACCCAATGTTTACTGTGATTTATGTATTACCACTATGGAGATATCTCATTTCATACTATGTCTCCTTCAATCATCATCCATAATAGGAACCAATTCGCGAAATTTATAAAGATATGTGCTAATTGTTTGTTCGTTTAGTTTTAACAGTATCTGTTTGTTTACTTTTGTCCGTCCTCGCAGTCAAATGGGAAGCCTCATCCGCATCAGATGCACCCTCTCAATCTAGAGCTCTGATTGGGAGCTGGATTCACCAATAGCATTGAACTTTGATTTTCGCGCCAAAATCGCGCGACATCAGTGAGTTTTGTGGGCGGGGAATCCTCTTTATAACTGCGAGTATGTGAGACGCGATTGTACTCTTTGATAAAGGGCGCTTTAGCCTGAAACGCATCAGAGTTTGTTTGCCTTTCCCCCTCTACACCATGTTTCATAAAATACTCGTTTTTAACCCATATTTTGGTCCTGGTCCCCTCCTTCTGCTGTGCACCGCTGCAATCTTTGGATTCTCTACTTTGCCTACTGGAGCTATATAGTACGCATCACTTCCTGAATTTAGTGTGTTGAAGTGTGTGAGAGTGTCTCATCCCACTTGAATGAGACTGTCTGACCCAACACAGTGCAAGGGCTCTGGCAAGGATTGTGGCCCTCCCTTAGGGGAGAGGTGGGCAGACTATTCCCTTACTCTATTAGAGAGTAAGGGAAGAGCAAGGACAGCTTCTAGGGCCCTGACTAGGAGTGGTGTCCAGGGACTTCCTTGAGGTGGGCAACATTGATGATGTGTGGCTAGAGACCGGCCGCAATGATGGGCAGTCAAGATGTCAAGATGACAATAAAGAATGTCCAATTTGAAAGAACCTTCTTTTTTTTGTAAAATATTTTTATTGGAAATTCTGCAGACTTGTACATACAGTTTATTTTTAACATGCATAATGTAGCAGATTCTTATACAGGTATCTCTTTATTTTCCATACAATATTTTTTTTTGCATTATTTCCTTTTTATTTTTAATATAGTAACACTTGAACCTTAAACTCAACTTGTAAACATTTACTTGTACTATGTCAAAGCGTTATATCATTTTACCTTCAACTTATTCCCTCTTGATAGTATACCCCAGCCTTTGCTTCATCTGTTTTGAACCTCTGACAGACTAACCAAGTCATTTATATAAGGACTCTTCTCTCCTTCTGAATGTTTGTACTCTTTTCGCCACTCCAGTTCGACCCATACACCTCTGTCTGATATCCTGAGGTATTTATTTTGAAAGAACCTTCTTGCCTGAGAGTGGAGTCATTCAGGGAGAAGCTGCACCCAGAGATTCTCTTTCAGAGACTCCTCCCTACTGTTGTGGGGACCTGGAAGAGATGGAGGCGCTGTACCAGAAGTGAGTAGTTCTCAGCATCACCTCACGAGCCAGTCCTGATGTAGTTCCCCATACCATCAAGCGGGAGATTCAGGAGTCCTGTAAGCCAGCAGGTGCACCACACTATAGTACATGTAACATGGGGTAGTTTCCTCACGTAAGGGGCAATATGAGATGGGGGGGAGGGGGGAAACACTGTTACACTTAATACACAGTAGCATTAGGAAACATGATTAATGGGATGTATTTTAACTGATACCAAAAACATTTTTTTTAAATGTATTCCTCTATTAAAGATTACATAAAGAAAATACTAAACTCAAATAAATCCCTGCTCTTTCAATACCTGCTAAAATGTTCAGTATTACTGAAAAAATTATATCCAGCAGTTCGTTTTCCTGTGAAATGATTATGCTTTCTTTTTATTTGACTTGTATTTTATAACAATGCAGTGCTTAAGTTATCACCTTTCTTCCAAACATAAACATTTCTTTATAAAAATAGATTATTTAAAAGGATTTTTAAGCTGCACAGTAGAAACATCAACAAGATCTCTTCTCTCCAATTTACACATTTTATTTATAGTCACTTATTGGATATAAATCTTCCCAATTGCCTATATCATCAGGAATATGCTTTTTAGGCAATAAATAAGAGCAAAAAAATCAGGAAATTCATTAGTTAGAAAGACAATGCATGTCTCTTTTATGTTCTATGAAAAAAGGTATCTTTGTTCAGTTGATGAATAATGGGGTTAGATTTATTTAAAGCATATGGCAATTAGATTTGTGTCAATTTGTCCATATTGTTTTCTTCAAAAAAAACCTCAAATGAGAATACAGACTGCTCAAGCAATATCACCAAAGCAAAAAATAAAAGGATGTAGAAAACACCTGTTTATCAATAGAGCACTGTGAAAGAGCACACAGGTGAATAACTGACATACTGTAAGACTACAGAACAAAAAAATAAGTATTCGCTTACTAGGGCACTCTGAAAGTGTGAATAATTTTACTTAAAATGTAATTTAACATTTATAAGGGATTATAAATAGTGGAGTTCCAAAAGAAAACATATATAAAAAAAATAAAGGCACACAAAAGAATACCTGCAACAGATAACTCTAAGGGCCTCATTCAGAAAGCCTCGATAAGGCCCTTATCGAGCACTTATCGACCAAAATGGCTACTCGTATTCAGTAAGCCTCGATAAGTGCTCGATAACGGCCTGTATCTGTATCGACGCAAAATTTTATGACCAAAAGAAAATCGACAATTGAGCGGCGATCAGCAGCTTATCGACCATTTTCGGAAGGATCATAAATTCGCTCGACTCTATTAGCCGCGATTCGCCTATCGCAGCTGTGACAGGGTCATTGACTGTATATGTTAGTAGGAGATGGCAGTATGCATGCTTTCCAGTAGTCGAGGGGTTAGCCCAGCTTATTAAGCAGTCCACAGGTGATTCAAATTAAGCTAGTTCACCTGCTTTAAAACAGGAAGAGGAAATGCCTCTGGGGCAGAAGTCTCTCTCAGGCACAGAGAGAAGACAGAGGAGTGTTGACAGACAGACACAGGCTGCTCAGATTGATCCTGTCCCAAGGGGGAATAAAGCTCCCAGGTAAGGAGCAAACTTGTATTCTTGAACATTGTTGGGCTGGACTAGGTTAGCTAGTCAGCCAGGTAGATAGCCTGCACTTTTGTTTAGTCAGTGTCCCGACCGGGGTTAGGTTTTTGTTTACGTTTATTGCACTTAAAGGGACAAAGTACCCATTGTTTCGGTTACACTTTTGGGCAAATAAATCCACCAGCACTGTTTCACCAGAAAAGTCATGTTGTCTCCTCACTTACCACGGCCATCCTGCCACACAGCCTATCGTAATCTATCGCAGCTCTAAAAGGCGATTTTCTCCCAAAATCCAATCCACCTCAAAATTGTGTTAGATTGGTGGGGAGATGCCTCGATGAGCTGCGATATGTCTGGACTTAGAAAAAATCAGGCCCTTTTCCTGCCTCGGATTGATGGCCGGGGGTCTACGGAGCTGATAGCCATTAATAACAGCCCTGTAGCTTCCCGGCATGCATCCGATGCATGAAAAATGCATTTACAGGCCACTTCATAACTATAGCGGCTAACCGCTAAGAGAATGAAGGGGTTAATCCCTCTCGCTAAATTCCCGGTAGGCTTAAATATCCATTCTTGGGTCTAATACCACCTTCACGCACCTCCGGTAACCACAATAAATACAGAAACACACACAACAGTCGAACTACCCACCTCCTAGGCCCCCAATAAACATTACAATATGTAATATAGAGCAAACCACATAAAAAAATTATTTATTTACACACACAATTACTAGCAGAGTCCGACGGGTGTTCCTGGGTGGTCTCGGCGTGTACGCACGGGTGTCTGTGTTACCCTCTTTACTTGGTGTACTACAGGTGGTCCCCACGGTCCACAATGGAGTCAACGTGTGTTCCCCACGGGTGTCTGTGTGTGTCCATGTCATTTTCCCTGGTTTGTGTGTGGGCCGTGGAAATGCTGGGACCACCCGAGTGCCAGCAGCCACACGTTGGCATGTGTTATTAGTTCTGTGTGTAAACGAATAAATAATGTTTTTATGTGTGTTGTGTGTTTGTGTGTCTTAGCTTTTGTAATGTTTATTGTGGCCTTATGAGCTACGTATTGTGTCCGTTGTTGTTATTTTATTTTTATTGTGAGTAGCAGGTATTATTTACACGTATGTGTTGACACCTTGTAGCTGTTACCTGATGTGGGTCACCTCTTAATTACCTTTATGCAGGCTCAAATAATTGCTCACTATGAATGACCAACAAATTTATTCAGCTATGCTCAAGTAGTGATATCCAGAAAAACAGGCATGTTTGTGGCCATCGAGAACTGCAGTTATGAAGGCCTGTATTACTGGAATTAACCGCTAAGGTTATGAAGGGGTTATTTCGAACAAGTAAATTCTGTTTTGAACAATTTATACATTTGAGGAGCAACATAATTTTGTGAGTCAATTATGACATCTATTTTGGTTAATGATGATTGTAAATGTTAACTCACACACCCTTTCTCATGGTCTCTGGTTATTGAGGCGTGTCCTCTCTTTAGCAGTGCACCAATTAGATAATATGTTTCATCTGCCTGGTATAACAGTGCTACAGAGAGTGCATGGATCAAGAGAGACAGCCTATCACAAGAGTAAGGCTTTCCAAAATAGAAAATCTATTCAGGAGCGATAACAACAAACTTTGTAATGTATTATAAAGAAATAAACATATATAAAATAATAGAAGCGACTTTAATGTTACAGGTACTGTACTTTGTAATTGTAACTCAATTATTAATTACAAATCTAAAACATGAATGATATTTGTGTTAATTAATTAGTTTGATTAACACCTGTTATGATTTACAGTCATGTGACTTAATTAGATCCATATTTAAACGAAGCTAATGCCAAACTTACTTCGAGGTAGACATGGCGGGTTACGATATAGAGAGTGATTTTTGGTACATTATGTGTACAAAAGGAAGATTGGCTTTAGGGGAGAGGGGAAGAGAGAGAGGGGGAGAGGGGAAGAGAGAGAGGAGGGGGAGGGGAAGAGAGAGGGGAGGGCGCTCGATGAGAAGAGGAGGGTGGAGGGGAAGGACGGGCAGAGGGGTGGGTGAGGTGTTGCTCAGATGTAGAAGAGGGGGAGGGTGAGAGAGAGGAAGGTAAGAGAGGGGGGACGAGAGGGGAGAAGAGAAAGAGGGAGGGGGACGGGGAAGAGAGAGAGAGGGGGATCGACGAACTGGACAGAGAGAGAGGGGGGGAGAGGGGAAGAGGGAGGGGGAAGAGGGAGAGGGGAAGAGAGAGAGGGGGGAGAGGGGTGAGTGAGAGGGGTCTGGAGTGGAGCAGGGGGGAGAGAGAGGGGGGAGGAGGGGAGAGAGAGTGGGGGCGGGGGTGAGAAGGGAGGAGGGGGGGGGAGAGGGGGGGAGAGAGGGAGACAGGCGAGGAAGGAAGTGGTGCCCCGACAACGGTTATACCGTGATAGAACATATTTGGAGGGGCGGAGCGAGGCAGAAATAATTACCTGTTATCGGTTGAGTTCATCAGCAATATTGGCTCTTTATGCAGAGTTAAAAGAAGATTTAGAGCCCTTAACAGACAGAGTTCGCGCAGTCCCTGGTCTTGTTAAAATGCTGATCTCATTACATCTTCTTGCTTCTGCGCCTTTTCAGACAACTGTGGGCATAGTAGGTGGGGCCTCGCAGCCATCAATCTCTTACCCAGTTTCTATGTGCACTGAATCGACGTGCTAGGAATTATATACATTTTCCTAGTGAGCAGACAGAGTGGTTGGAACTCAAGAATGCCTTTTATAGCATTGCTGGTCTACCATGCGTGATGGGTGCAATAGATTGCGCACATGTTGCTCTGAGCCTGCCTGGTGAAATGGAGTATGATTACCATAATAGGAAATACTTTCACTCCATTAATGTGCAGGTTGTATGCGATGCTACATGAAAATTCTGAATGTGGTAGCCAGATTTGCGGGTTCCAACCAAGATTCCTATATTCTTAAACAATCATCAGTCTTCTATACATTTGAGGCGGGTATTTATGGACATGGTTGGCTGGTGGGTAAGTAAATATGATATAACTAAGCGTGTGGCGGAAGTTTATTCAATGTATGTGCTGTTTACACATAATTACATACATTCTTCAAATTTTAAGTGGATTATACTCTATCCAATCTGATATTCACCATTTTGATATGTTAAACATTTCATGTAGCAAAAGTGTTAACAAACATTTCATTTCATATACTGAGATATACACATTTATTTCACAATGCAGCACTTATGTCTGACATAATATGAAGCATAGCTGTAGCCAACATAGGTAACATTTAATCATTCCCAACATGTATGCCTGTAACATCCCACATCTTTGTATCCAATTAAATTTGTGAATTTATACTGCAGCGGCCCCTTTTATCCTCCTACATCCCCGAAAAAATTCAGGGATGTTCTCCGCATGCCACGCACTTTCACGCGTTCAGCCGCATTCAGCGCTGAATGGCTAGACAGCGCTAATAGCGCCAAACAATGAAAAACGCCCACGGCGCCAAAAACGGCCGGAACATGCCGCATCTGCCCGCAAGTTTAAATTTCGCGCCGAAACTGCCGCAGGAGGCTAAAGGCGGCCGCCACTGTATATCCAAACTACATATATGCATGTTAACTGTACCTGTAATTTATTTTAAAATAGGTCATATGTAGTCCAACCAAATTGTCTGTATTATGTATCTTGTGATATGTCACAGAAAATATAGATTACTTTCACGCAATTGTTATACCGTTTGACAATCATATTTTCTCTCGTTGTATTATAGGTGATTCAGGATATGGGATCCGACCGTGGCTCCTAACCCCACTGGGTAATGCTCAATCCCCTGCCGATGAGCGTTATAATGCGGCACCCATATCCACTCACTCAATTATTGAGAAGACGTTTGGACTGTTAAAAAGTCATTTCAGATGTCTGGATAGATCAGGTGGTGCCCTACAGTACAAGCCTGAAAAGGTAGCTGACATAGTGATGAGTTGTTGCATTCTGCATAACAAAGCATAACATCACAATATTCTAGTCAACATATGTGAGGGTCTCGAGGAGGACCCTCCTGTACATGCTGCAGGGGATCATGAACAGACTGCCAGTGGGGTGGAGACACGGTGGAAAGTGATTGCCACCTATTTTTCAGGTAATAAACATTTTACATGCATAACGTTTTGTATACTGTCTCATGTTTATTTGTGTAACCTTTACCCAATTTTTCTAAACATAGGATTGTGTTGGCTCAACACCTTGTGTATACAAGGTACGCTGTGTGTACGGGGCCACATGTGTATGGTATGTAAATCTCACTGTTCTTTATTCAAACATTGACAAAAAGAAAAAATCTAACAATGTGTCATGTGTGCATGATGGTTTCATGTTTTACATGTTCATTATCTACTTTCATGTTTTCATACTGGCTATTCTTGAATTGAATGTGCTATTGATCACTGATGCATCATTACCACCTCATGTGTAGTAAGGTAGTAACAAAGTGAACATATATAGCATTGGACATAATACAGAGGCGACCAACTTTATTCTAACTCGGCTAGCTCCGCGAATTTCAGATTATCCCGGTTATCTGCGGTTTTGTGTCGTTTTCTCCCGGGGTGTATTGCGTTATTTTCACGGCTGTGATTTAAGCATTTTTTTCCCGCTGGCTGCAATACTGCAATGCAGTGTAAAAACTCATGGGGGCGTTTGCGAGCTGTTGTCTTTGAAGCCGAGAAATTCATGAATTGTAATGCAGTATATACTGTATATATACAGTATATACTGTATAACAACAACCCCTATAACCCCTAACATACACATACAGTACTGTATATGCACATCAATGATACTATAGGCTGTCCCCTGGCGAGATGTGTTTGCAGCATAGAGAGATCCGCTGCTCTCTCTGCGCAAACATCGGCACATTAAAAATGATTTAAAATACATTTTTATTCATAGTGTAGATGTGCAGGGGGTCTCCGGAGCTGAACCGCGTTGGTTTCAGGTCCAGCACCCCCTGCTCCCCGAGATACAGGCCCCTTTATGAGGTGCCGGTATCCCTCTGCATTTAAGGTCCCGATCACGTGACCGCAGAATGTAAACAAAGCAGAGGGAAATGTAGAAGGGTTATCAAAATCATACTGTACTACAAATAACACTTCTCCATACTGGCAAACTACATTAAAATGAATTTCCTTTAATAATCCTAACTGATCTTAAAATCTAAATCATCAAATGCCAATGAAAAACCTCACATTCCAATCAATACATTGCATTTACATTGTATTTATGATGCATAAAATCTATGCACCATATACATTCTGCAAATGAATGTGAACAATATCATTGCAAGCAAAATACAAATACTGTACCTCCAAACAAGTAAACTATTTTAACCAATCAAGTAAACAAAAATCAATATATAAGTACCAACCAGAATACAAAATTTAAAACCAAGGCTAACTCTTACAATACCAAGGATTACATCTATCTAATTGTAAAAAAACATTATACTGTACACACATTGAAGCATTGCAATAAACAACATACAGTACAGCACATCCCCTGTATCTCCCTGCCTTGAGTGTAATCTGTGTAAGGCCCCCTCCCCCTAATGTTTCTGTTAAATCTCCCTGCCTTGAGTGTAATCTTTGTAAAGCCCCCTCCCCCTAATGTTTCTGTTAAATCTCCCTGCCTTGAGTGTAATCTGTGTAAAGACCCCTCCCCCTAATGTGTCTGTTAAATCTCCCTGCCTGTGTTGCTGTGAGTGCAGTTTATGTAATTGTGGGGAGGGGGAAGGTGTTATAACACTACCTCCTTGACTGTGATCTGTGTAAAGCCCCCTTCCCCTAATGTGTCTGTTAAATCTCCCTGCCTGTGTTGCTGTGAGTGCAGTTTATGTAAATGTGGGGAAGGGGGGGGACCCGATGTGCATACTGTATAATGCAGCGCCTCACTGCCAATGGCCCACCCCGTGAGGTCTAACCACCCTCACCCACTACCAACATACCGTTACCCCCCCCATCCTGGCCATGGCCCCTTCGCTTCAGGAAAACAGACACAAAAATTAAAACATCTGTAGCCCTTTTTCTGAACCCTCCCAAAGGAACTACTGGTCGCTGTACAACACCTGCAGCTCTAGGAGATCTGAGCCTCCGCTAGCTGGGAGCCTGGGGTAACACTCATACACTTACTTAGCGCAGCGCCTCCACTTACCCAGGATCCCCGTGATGTGAGATTCCCCTGGGCAAGAAATACATACACACACATGTGATGCAACCAACTTTATGTAATATGATAATGCATGGCAACCTTATCACTCTAACATGCAATTAGCAATAACACATATCCTAATAACTGGTACCGTCCTTATAACAGTAATGGCTTAGCCACCCTCTTACGGAGTATTGTCTCAGTCCCGCTACCGCGTGCTCCACACACCGTGTCCGTGTACGGTACTATATGGTATAGGCTCAGTCTTGTAACCAGGAAACAAAGAAAAAAACCTGGCGCCAAAAGTTCAATGGATAATCCTGTACTCCTCAGGGGATCAGCACACTTGCTTGACAGGCCATGTAGGGGGAAAATCACAAACAGACATAGATCATAGTGCAACTCTGCAGGGTTAAAACAGGTCTACACTACACATACAACATAGAGACTCCTAGTGACTATAAAATACTATTTATTAAATAAAAAGGACTATGCCATAAAATGGTAGGACAATCAGGAACACCGCTGGTCATCCAGGTGGGAAAAATCAGAGCCCTACTTACAAGCAGCAAGGCATAAGCTCGCAATGCAACATAGAGTCCTCTTGGTGCTGATGATATCTTAGCAGAGATGTTATTCTTGCTGCGCCGCGACTCTCGTGCAGACCCTCCCTTCAGGGGTTACCAGGAACAGTGACAGTGACGGAGGCCCGCTCGTGGGGCACACAGCTCTACTCCACGTGAGGCCGCTCTCCTCACTTCCTCCTCCGGTTCCACAGGCTGTCTCTGCGCGCCCGCGCGCGAGTGTGCCCGTGCCCTTAAAGGGACAGTACGTGCGTCCTGTATGCCAAGGACTAACAGCTGCAATGAGGCTCCAAACCGAACCAAGTGTCCCAAAATATATATGAACACGTCTCAGGGTGTATCAGACTGTGAGCAAGGATCTGACCACTCACTCAGTGTTCCTACAAAGAGTTTAGCCTAAGGCGGGATCAGCGCCTGATGACCGGTGTTGGTGCACTTGATGATATAGTACCTGCCGAGCACTCCAGTGCTCGGATCTGCAACTGCTTCACAAAGGATCCGTTGAGTTCCGGCCCGACATCCAAGATCCACCGTCCGGGAAGACCCCACCAAGATAGCCTCTGCAGCCGCAACAAAGAGCAGCGCCCAACCTTCTGCACGGGTACGCAGCGTCAATGGAGTCCCTATCTGACTCCGTGAACTAACGTGACACTCGCTGTACTATAGGCCGTCCCTACAGCACAGCAACCTTGGATGGCTTTAGGGGATACTCCTAGGGCCTGTGGGGTAGCCTATCCTATGCAGGTGGGTCACTGACCCCCTGCACCCACACTACCTCTCCCGTACCCACCCGGGTCCCCTCTGGCTAACTTCTCCCTAACCTCTGCAGCAAACACACTGCACACACACTCAACCTGCAGCAACCCACTGCACTGCACACACTGTGCCTACTTGTCAGCGCTCACAGCACTAGCAGCCGTGACACTGACAAGACTGCACCCTCACACACCTAAGGGCAGAGTCCCTAACCTATGGACCCTCCCTGAGTACCTACCCCCTACCCTGGTGGGGATTGGGGCCTGCCTGGGACTTGGGGATCCTTACCTGGTGCAGGAGCCACTTGCTCCATACACCCTTCCCCTTCCTGCTCCCGCTCCAACTGCCAAACGTGGTCCCCACAACATTGTAGCCTTCCTCCACAGGAGAAGCTGCAAAACCCTATTTGCTGGCTGGCTGCACGTGATGTGGGTGAAAGGGCAATCCCCAGAGGCTTCTGGGAATTGTAGTCCACTCAGGACCTCTTTAGCATTGGGACAGCGTGCGCTACCCTTACTGCACCTGCGCGACCAACGCGCATGCTTGCGCAACCTGTCATGGCGGCCCCCGCTAGGCGGGTATGCCTCAGAGCCTCAGAGCGCTACATGGGGTGTCTCTGGGGCTGAAAAGAGACCGGGTTACACATCCAAAGTAATGTCCCCTAACCCCTTAATCACCTTAGCGGTCATTAACTGCTACAGTCATTAAGGGGTTAACCCACCCTCACCCACCACTCGGGACGCCTACATACCCTCCCACACTAACCCCCCACCCCATGAGGCCTAACCACCCTCACCCACTACCCACAAGGGAGTCCTACACACATATCGTTGGGGAACACCCATCCCCAGTACCCACAATAAAAACAATGCAGTGACCCACAATAAACATCATTATATTTATTAAATACATAACCCACCCCCTGTGCCCCCCCATAAATACAAGATTTATCCTTTTACAAACAGGGTTCATAACGGTGGGCTGGCTTGGCACCTGACAGACCTACAGGGTACCAGCATCCCTTTTCAAACAGGTTCTGGAGGCCTGCTGGTGGGTCCCGCCAGCACCATGGCCCCCAGGTGGTCTCCTTGGGTCACCGTGGGCCACAATTGGGTCCCCACGGTAGGCCCAAGGATGTCTGGGAGCCCCGGGTCAGACCCACAGGTGTCTGCGGGGCCTCGGGTGGTTCCCACGGGGGTCTGGGGAACTCATGGGTGCTCACTACGGGTCCGCGGTGCCCCCACAGAAGTGGGACCACACATCTTCATCCCCGCACCTACGGGTCGGCGGTGCCCCCACAGAAGTGGGACCACACAGCTTCATCCCCGCAGACTACGGGTCCGCGGTGCCCCCACAGATGTGAGGCCACCGCTTCATGTGTCACCTGTGGAACCACCAGCCTGATACCCGTGAGATACCCGAGAAAACCACAGGTGGTCTCCAGAGGTCTCACGCGGATCCACGGAACAAACCCTGAATGTAAAAAAAATAAACCTGGCCTATACATTCAATACATACACCCCCCCCCCCCAACACCTACAGTACAATAATGTGCAAAATAACTATTATCCAGATATGGATAATAGATTAATTGCCCATTATTAAAAACATTAACTAGCATATTCAAATAAATAAAGTACTACTGACCTCATCAATAAGAAGTCTCCGTCGCCAGCGACATCCTTGTCTTGCCCACAAAATACATAGCAAATACAAAGCCAATACATTGCAAGTACATTCAGATATCAATTAACCCCTTAAACACCTTATCAGATAATAACCGCAAAGGTACTTAAAGGGTTAAGCTACACTGGCCCGATACCCACCCTTCACCCATGAATTTGTACAGTGGCTTCATCATGCAACTATATATAAGTGGGTTATAACCCCACCTCCTTGACTGTGATCTGTGTAAAGCCCCATCCCCCTAATGTGTCTGTTAAATCTCCCTGCCTGTGTTGCTGTGAGTGCAGTTTATGTAAATGTGGGGAGGGGGGGGGGGACCCGATGTGCATACTGTATAATGCAGCGCCTCACTGCCAATGGCCCACCCCGTGAGGTCTAACCACCCTCACGCACTACCCACATACCTTTACCCCCCCCCCATCCTGGCCATGGCCCCTCCGCTTCTGCAAAACAGACACAAAAATTAAAACATCCAAAGTAATGTCCCCTAACCCCTTAATCACCATAGCGGTTATTAACCGCTACAGTCATTAAGGGGTTAACCCACCCTCACCCACCACTCGGGATGCCTACATACCCTCCCACACTAACCCCCCACCCGTGAGGCCTAACCACCCTCACCCACTACCCACAAGGGAGGCCTACCCACATACTGTTGGGGAACACCCCCCACCCCCACCCCCAGTACCCACAATAAAAACAATACAGTGACCCACAATAAACATCATTATATTTATTAAATACATTACCCACCCCCTGTGCCCCCCCATAAATACAAGATTTATCCTTTTACAAACAGGGTTCATAACACAGCCCCACGCGAGTCCCCGGTGGGCTGGTGGGGCACCTGACAGACCTACAGGATACCAGCAGCCCTTTTCAAACAGGTTCTGGAGGCCTGCTGGTGGGTCCCGCCAGCACCATGGCCCCCAGATGGTCTCCTTGGGTCACCGTGGGCCACAATTGGGTCCCCACGGTAGGCTCAAGGATGTCTGGGAGCCCCGGGTCAGACCCACAGGTGTCTGTGGGGCCTCGGGTGGTTCCCACGGGGGTCTGGGGAACTCACGGGTGCTCACTACAGGTCCGCGGTGCCCCCACAGAAGTGGGACCACACATCTTCATCCCCGCACCTATGGGTTGGCGGTGCCCCCACAGAAGTGGGACCACACAGCTTCATCCCCGCAGACTAGGGGTCCGTGGTGCCCCCACAGATGTGAGGCCACCGCTTCATCCCCGCATGTGTCACCCGTGGAACCACCAGCCTGATACCCGTGAGATACCTGAGAAAACAACAGGTGGTCTCATAGGTCTGACGCGGAACCACGGAACCATGGAACAAACCCTGAATGTAAAAAAAATAAACCTGGCCTATACATTCAATACATACATACTCTCCCCCCCCCAGCTAATGTTTTTAATAATGGGCAATTAATCTATTATCCATATCTGGATAATAGATTAATTGCTCATTATTAAAAACATTAACTAGCATATTCAAATAAATAATAAAGTGCTACTGACCTCATCAAGAAGAAGTCTTCGTCGCCAACAACATTCTTGTCTTGCCCGCAAACCAACGCGGTTCAGCTCCGGAGACCCCCTGCACATCTACACTATGAATAAAAATGTATTTTAAATAATTTTTAATGTGCCGATGTTTGCACAGAGAGAGCAGCGGATCTCTCTCTGCTGCAAACACATCTCGCCCCTGCCGGCCTATAGTATCATTGATGTGCATATACAGTACTGTATGTGTACAGTACTGTATGTTAGGGGTTATAGGGGTTGTTGTTATACAGTATATATATATATATACTGCATTACAATTCATGAATTTATGCCATCTGGCGGACACGCGAAGCATTGCAGCCTATTAAATCCTGAACCATTATCAATTAACACATCAACCGCTCGTCAGCCGGGCATGACCCCTGGCTAGGAACGCAGCATGCTCCGGGTGAACAGCATCGCATTCCAGGATTAAGCCAGGGACAAACCGGTGATTTGTTAGAGTAAAGTCTGCCGCAACAGTATGTATTATTGTATGTGCAATTACTTCGGCATCCTACATGCAAAAGTGAGTACATAACAACATGTTAATTAATAATGAACTTAACCCAGACAAAGTTTACATTGTCCATGATCAAATAACAATGTTAATTATGTAATCCTCTACATTTCTAACGTCTTCCTTATGTTTTTGCCTAAAATTTTCACAGAAAGTGTTGTACGATAGTTATCTGCAGTTTATTTAAGCTTTGCATGCAACAATATATAATCATTAATGATAATCATTATAGTCATTTACTATTAAATTGATGTAATTGTCAAATTTTAAGGTTTGTATGTTATTACAATATGTACATACTTCACATCAATAGAAATAAATTATGTCATTTTGACTATGGATATATTAACAATTGTTAACAACACAGTAACAACACAGACGAATGTATTGTGAAGGAAATTATTGATTTGTTATATGCTACATAAACATTATATGACAATGTTGGCTAAAGTGAAAAAGCTACAAATACAATCGTGTAAATATTATCAGTATACACATTCACACTTCATAACATGTTGTAATCTTTTTAAGGTTTGTGTGTGTCTTAAATAGACAAATAGACATTCAGACATCTGCATGAGGCAGAAATGTTTAGACTTCAACATTTCATCTCTTCAATGTAGCCTAGTTTGAATATAGTGCATAATATGAAATGAAGCTTCTAAATGTATTAAGCAAGCTAAGTACATTATTTGTCCGCGTCACTTTCCAATCTTCCATTCTCATTTTAGGGTTGTCCATGTCAAAAGTAGTTATCTGAAATGAGATAAAATAAAGAGCAAACGTAAATATACTGCTATTATAAATATATATATTCAATGATGCGTGCGTGAAAAAAATGATATACACAAAATGTATATGTTAACACAAAGTATGCGTGCAGGCATGTATCCACAGCGCTGGCACTTGTGCGCAGTGATGTAATCCGCCCTGCTTGTGCATGCGGATTTGTGTATGATATGTTCGCGCGCAGGAGGGCATGTGGTGTGGCTTGCATTCAAGACGTCAATGATGTTGTTCGCCAGAATTCTGCGAAACAGTCACGTGTTTTCACAGTCGTTGTTTGAAATTAGTACTTATAATTGCCTGTGCAAGGCCTACATTTTTATACTTTGTACGCGTGCGCACGTCCGTGACCGTTGTCGCGCAAGACAAGGGCAACTAAAAAGGTATATATCTATATTCATCCGCGCCATTACACTGTCGTCAAATACCATTCTATAATGCATGCGGACGTGCTCACGCGCGTGCACATGCCGCATTCTTTCCCGTGTTATTGAGATGTGAGATGCAGGAACGTAGTGTGTAGTGTGTAAAGTCATACATTCGATTGTGTTATGTTTCCAATTTTTTTTTAATCAAATTTGGCATTAAATATGAAAAATCATTGACGCATACATGCATATATTCATACTAGCGCTGGTAGCGGTGCAAAATCCTCTTTGTCGCTGGCTGGCGGCTCACCACTCCCTGCCGTGCGCGTGCGGTGCGGACATTGTATAGAAGTGCTGGCTACTCCTCCTAGCTGCGCGCGCATTGTAGTGCGCTATATGAACTAAGCATGCACTTTAGGTGCACGTGCGGCGCAGGCCGCACACCAGCATGCAATATCATACAATACTTGCTAGCGCTACTCAAGCGATCTATGTCCGCGGGTAATGCCTTTATGAAGTGGTCTGCGTAATTATGGTATTGTGTGTTGTGGAGTAAGGGGGAGTGAGCAGCAGAGGGCATGTGTGTTGGCTCGCTGCACCCTCTTGCAGGCCTGGACACCACCGCTTTTGACCTCCGCTCAAACCACGCCCCGCTACCGATCACTATGGAACGCAGGGAGCGGTCAATTGGCTCTGAACGCGCCCCATGCATGCAGTGCGGGCGCCTACGCACACTGAGCAAACATCTTCAGTATTGTCGCTTGTGTGCGCATAAACAGAAGGTGGATCATAAAGAAATGATTAAATGAAAATAAATAGGTGACGTGAACGTTTCGTCCAATGACGGCAAACTAGCTCCGTGGCGTCAAAGGGAATGCCCCGCACGGTTGTTAGGGACAGGGAAACCATGCGCTTTGCCTATGCACACCTCCGCAAGTGGTGTGGCACGATGTCGGCAGGCTACAACTCCACGCTAATATATTATAAAGTGTCGGGCGCGTGCGCGGATTTTTTGTTGTCTGACGTCAGTCAGCCTTTCTATAGAAGGGCCACGTGCGCGCACAGCAGGGAGAGGGGAGCCGATACAAGATGAAGAAATTCATATTTTCGCGCCGCTGGCTGCGCTCAAATGTATGTATATGTGTGTATGTGTATATATGTATGCATGTATGCGTGTATGCGTGTATGTGTGTTTATATGTATGCGTGTATGTGTGTTTATATGTATGCGTGTGTGTGTGTGTGTGTGTGTGTGTGTGTGTGTGTGTGTGTGTGTGTGTGTGTGTGTGTGTGTGTGTGTGTGTATGTGTGTGTGGTGTGAATGATTGCAGAAGTAAACAAAACAATTTGGATTAAATGTGTTGTTTTCTTGAAAAAAAATCTATCTAGGAATTACATTCACTCACACAACCCATGAACACACACATATATATAGGATGCAGCGTGCACGTGCCGCATGCTTTTCCTGTATATAGTTCCGGGAGCTGCAGGTAATGTGTGTGTATGTGTATGTATGTGTATGTGTGAGTACTGCTGCGGCCAAGTTTATTCGAGCATTTGCCCGTTCTTGGCCGCAGCAGTAGCCTGGCGCGCGCCGGAGAGTGACGGGCGTGCGCCGAAGCAGCGGAAGAGCGCCCTCCGATCGGGGCACTCTCCCTACCGCTGCCGGGTCCGCCGGGTCCCCCGGAACCCCCTGCCGCCGTCCCCCACATCGCGGGACACCAGGGCTCCCTCGGGGAGCCCTGGACGCGCGTGCAGGGGGCGCAGGCTCCCGAAGACGCGTGACCGCGCGTCGGTGACGCGCGGCACGCCGAGGGGCGGCCACTAGCAAGCCGGGAAATCTCCCGGCTTGCGGATCTGGCCGCACTGCGATTAAGTGTGTCGCCAGTGTATGTGTGAGTATATGTGTGTGCATGGGTGGTGTGAGTGAATGTAAGTCGTAGATAGATTTTTTACAAGCAAAAATATTTTTTGATACAATCACACACACACACACACACACACACACACACACACACACACACACATCCATATAAACACACATCCATATAAACACACATCCACGCATACATACATATACTTACATTTGAGCACAGGCAGCGGCGCCAAAAGATACTCACACATACTCACACATGCATACACATACACATTGATGAAAGCAAACTTATCAACAGTGGCGCTCTAAAAATATCATATATAATACAACTTGCTTTAAACAAAATCTTACAATAAGCAAAATCAAAAATTGAGAAGGTGATACCAATACAAACATATGATGGATGCCGCTGTAACCCAGTGTGGGATTGTTCTCTTTTATAAATTTTCCATACAGTCTGCACTATGTCCGGTTCTTTTGTTATTTATTAAGGTCACCAGAGCTTATTAATCCACTGAGAGCACCATCTCTGACGGGCTGCCATTCAAAGATACCTTTACGTGAACACTACTCACTCCATGTTTGTGAATATTTTGCACACAGATTTTTGAGTATTATCTCACACATTTATCTTTTTTACATGGCTTGCGCTTCCCGATGACCTACACCATACACATACACATTACCTGCAGCTCCCGGCACTATATACAGTAAAAGCGTGCGGCACGTGCATGGGCGTTCGCAAAAGAATGCGCGGCCGCACGCAGTATATCACAGCGTTTTTAGGCTGCGGTCCCAGTCACTGCTACAGCGCACACCTCGGCATGTGCGTGCAAGCACCTCACCTCAATGGGGAAGGGCCAGTACTCACCTTCACGCTGAAGGTGAAGCCGCGCCGTACTGCAAGGTTTTTAAACTCAATAAAATTGAGTTTAAACCTTGCGACGGAGGCGTGGCCATGCCCCCCCACCAGCGGTTCAACCAATGAGGACGAACCAGCCGTGTGACGTGATGGCCACGCACCTGCAAATCCCCAGCCACGCCCCCTCCCGTCGCAAGCTCCCGCTCTCCTGGAGACCGCTAAGTACACTCGCAAGTAAGGACATATCGCCCAATAGGCAAATGGCAGTTCGTGCATGCGCCTGTCAGCACGTCCTGAACAGCTGTACCGGCTCCCTACCTGTACAGAAGCTGTGCGCAAGCAGGGAGACTATAGAGCCTGTTACAAATGTGTTATTTACATCAGTTATGCACGTATATGACTATTGCAGTACAGTACATGCATCGATAAGTGGGAAAAATGCAGTGCTTCACGGTAAGTACATTTTCGCTTTACATACATGCTCCGGTCCCATTGCGTACATTAATGCGGGGTATGCCTGTATAGAAACTGTTATAAAATTATATTTACCAGTGTTACACGACTCCATGTCCTTTCTGAAATCCATTGTGAATGGATGTCATCTCCTGTCCGTACATAGTGTAGTCAAGCATTGAATTCTGATGAATATAAATATTGTTGTAACCGTAGCTTTGTTCGTACTCCATGTTTGGAACCAGGTACTGTGGCTCATCCATGAATGTATTTGTGCTAGTGTGTTCACATGCATCCTGGTATTGTTGATGACAGTTTGTAACGTTAGCAAAGTAATTTTCTTGTGCTTGTTGCTCATACTGTGTCCGGTGCTGTTGGTTTACCTCATATGAGAACACGGTCCGTGAACTCATATTACTTCTGTCTTCTCTCCTTAATAATAGATTTGGCCTACGATCGAACATACTGTACACTGTTTGCCTACTTGCCAGAAACCGATCCTCTGCCCATGCCATGATACAGTTCGAATAAAGCTTCTCAACATTCTTCTTATAGCATTCTTCAATTTTTTATGATTAATAGCCTCTCTGTAGAATTCGTAGTTGTCGATTATATATTGATAAATTTGATGAACTGGTGCTTTTCCTTCGGCTGAAATTTTATTGCTTTGTATATTATTAACGAATAGGTTTCAGCAGGACGTCCTGGGGTGGACTTTTGAAGCGACATTTCTCTTTCAAACATGAAATGTTGTGAGAATGATTCACGAAAAGCATGTTTCATTCGAAACTTTGTAACTTTTCTTCAATGTCTGCTTTACACTTCAAGGTTAAAACACAATACCTCATGTGTGTTTGTAATCTGCGTCCACAAACAGCTGCAGACTGTTTGAGAAGACCGAGTTTCATTTTAAAATGACATAATAGCACTGTATAATATGAAAAAATATCCTTATAGTGTAACACCTGTATGCCCGCAGACCTGGCCAGTCCCCAGTACTGAGGTGGGTAAGGGTAAAACTCACACCCACAGCAGTGAGGGCGTGCCCGGAGTATGGTAGTAGCGTTGCCAGGCCTGGAGAGTAAGGGTTAACGTAATACTTGCTGAGTCCGGGGTGCCAGAGGTCAGAGAGTAATGTCCAAGTGCCAGAGTTCAGGGGTTGGAGAGAGCAGCGTAGTGATGTCTGAAAGCTAGGGTCCTGGGCAGGAGAAAGCAGCGTAGTCAAGTCCAAAGCAGAGTTCAAGTTCAAGGCAAGGAATCCAAACAGCGGCAGGGACAGGGATCAGAGCTGAAACAGACAAGGGAGCTAGGCATAGACACTGCACACACAGGAGCTACAGGAAAGCTATGCAGAGCAAGGACTGAGAGGAAGGAGTGGGGTTATATGGGAAGAAGGACCAATGGGGTTGAGGGGAGGATCAGAGACTTGAGTGGGTGATTGCAGAGATGGGTCTGTGATAGCAGGGGAGGAGACAGGGAGGTAATCTAAGGTAATAGCCTGCAACCGACAGGGGGCGGAGCTAGAGCATGGGGGAGGTAGGTAAGTAGAGCGGGTGCGCGCGCCCTCTGTAACCCTGCTATGCGCGCGCACCAGAGCGTGGGGGAAGACCAGCGGAGGAGGTGCACAGGAGAGGAGACAGAGGGGAAGGAGGAATGGAGGAACCATGTAAGGAACGGACAGGAGTGACAGAGGCACGCCGAGGAGAGCGCGAGCCACGACAGGGAACCCATGATCGTGAACGTGCGCCCCGGCGAGGGGACAGCGCGCGTGCACAGAGTGCAAGCCCGGGTGTGAGGAACTAGGCACTGTGGAAGCTGGGGTGATGGGGACACGCTGGGAACTGCGAGTCCCCCGATCCGTTACAGTATCCCCCCATTGAGGATCGGACTCCGGACGATCCTCCCAAGGTCTATGAGGGAACTTCCGTCAGAACTGTCTGAGGAGTTCTGGGGCATGGATATGATGGGATGGTGTCCAGGAACGTTCCTCCGGGCCATATCATTTCCAGTGTACAAGAAACTGAAGTCTGCCCCTGGACCAACGAGAATCGAGTATGGACTGGACTTTGAATTCTTGTTGTCCTTACAGTGGCGACACAGTTTATCGCACTGCGGCCAGATCCACAAGCCGGGAGATTTCCCGGCTTGCTAGTGGCCGCCCCTGGCGTGCCGCGCGTCATAGACGCGCGGTCACGCTTCTTCGGGAGCGTGCGCCCCCTGCACGCGCGTCCAGGGCTCCCCCGATCGCGGGACGGCGGCAGGGGGTTCCGGGGGACCCGGCGGACCCGGCAGCGGTAGGGAGAGCGCCCCGATCGGAGGGCGCTCTTCCGCTGCTTCGGCGCGCGCCCGTCACTCTCGGGCGCGCGCCAGGCTACTGCTGCGGCCAAGAACGGGCAAATGCTCGAATAAACTTGGCCGCAGCAGTATATGACGATCGGGTTAGGTCTCTGAGTGTGATCTGGAAAATGGGCATTTTGGATCAGGGGTTTAAGGAGCGACACGTGGAAAACCAAAGGGATTTTCATAGTAGGGGGGGTGCAAGTCGGTATGCGACCGGGTTGATCCTTTCAAGGACCTTGAAAGGACCCAAGAATCTCGGGGCCAGTTTCTGGGAAGGAGTCTTGAGCTTGATATTCTTGGATGATAGCCAAACTCTGTCTCCAGGTTTGAATACTGGACACACTTGACGTCGCCGATCAGCTTGCGTTTTCTGTCTTTGAACGGTACCTTGCAAAGCCTTTAAGATCTTCTTCCAAGAATTTTGAAGACTGGAAATGTGAGATTCTGCTGCAGGAACACCTGAGGGGAGGGAGGAGAGGGGAAGACTGCTGGGATGAAATCCACAGTTAATGAAAAAAGGCGACTCTTGCGTGGATTCATTTCTTAATGAGTTAATGGCAAACAGCCCAGGGTAACACGTCCACCCTATTGTCCTGCGATTCAGACACGAAGCATCTGAGATACTGTTCCAGCGTCTTATTCATTCTCTCCATCTGCCCGTTGGTTTGTGGGTGATAACCCGAGGAAAATAGAAGGGAAATGCCAAGTCTGAAAAAAAGGAACACCGTGTAATCTGAAAATTTCCTTAGAAAAAACGTCGGCCAAGGTGGCTGAATTGGGGAGACCCTTGAGGGGTATAAAGTGTATGCTTTGATAACCTGTCTACTACGACAAGGATCGTATTCATCATTTTAGAATTGGGAAGTTCCACTGTAAAGTCCATGGAGATGTGTTTCCATGGTTGTTCCTGAATAGAAAGAGGCATGAGGAGACCAGAAGGTTTGTGTCTGGCGGATTTGCTCTGGGCACAGACTGGACAAGCTCTGGTGAAGTAAAAAATGTCCTTGTTCATCTTAGGCCACCAAAAGTCCATTTGATAAGATCTACCGTCCTCTTGAAGCCTGGATGACCAGCAGATCTAGACTAATGTCCCCACAGAAGTATTTTGTGGTGAAAACGCGGGGCAGCGTACAACCGTCCTTCTGGCACATTAAATCTCCTAGGAATATGAGCCTGGGCTTTATTGATTTCATCCAAGACATCAAAGTTGTTGGTGGAAATAATACACTTAGCGGGAAGAATCGTCTCCGAAGATTCAATAGATTCATTCTCCATGGAGAACTGACGAGACAGGGCATCGGCTTTGATATTCTTGGTGCCAGGAATATAAGAAATTGTGTAATTGAACCGCGAAAAGAACAAAGCCCAACGAGCTTGACGAGATCCCAACCGACGAGCGCCCTCAATGTACAATAAGTTTTTGTGGTCGGTGAGGATGGCTACTGGCTCCTTGGTACCCTCGAGGAGATTCTTGGAGGGCCAACTTGATGGACAGAAGCTCACGATTCCCGAGGATAGAGTTTTTCCTGTTGGGAAGATCTCTGAGAAAGCACTGCGCCAGCTCCCACATCTGAGGCGTCTACTTCTAGAGTAAAAGGGAGGGAAGTATCCGGATGCCGAAGGATGGGGGCAGACACGAAGGCTTCAATTGCCTTGGGGGACCAAACAGTCGGATCAGCACCCTTCTTGGTCAAGGCAGTGATACAGTTGCGGCAGCTTTTATTCTCTCAAATCACCGGTTTGTACCTGGCTGGTTCCTGGAATGCGACGCTGTTCACCTGGCGCATGCCGCGTTCACCTTGCATTCCCAGCCACGGGTCATGCCCGGCTGATGCGTTTATTGATAATGGTTCGGATTTTAGTAGGCTGCAATGCTTCGCGTGTACGCCAGATGGCAGAAATTCATGAATTGTAATGCGCCGAATCAGTAATGTGTCGGCTTGCAGGTGCTTCGTTTAAAAAAGATACTCTACCACAGTGTGCCATTGTAACTTGGCCTTGGCCTTGAGACTGAAGGAAGAGGTTGCAAAAATGTATCAATTTAGGCGTTTCATATTAAAGAAAGACAAAGACCAGTTTCAGTTTGTGTTACACTATTCTGCAAAGACCCACCATGAGTGTTCAAGTGCCGCCCGCTTTCCAAAAACCTGACAGAAGTTACGCGTATTTTATATGGGTCGCGATTAATGCAACAGATGATAAGATGGCAACAGTTGCTCAAATTTATCAGTATTTTATCGAAAACTATGACTTTTACAAATTTTCGCCAACTCCTCATATGTGGAAGCGTGCAGTAAGGAAAAGGTTATGTAGCGACCCCTGTTTTCACCGTATTGAGCCCCAATTTGTTGGAGGGTATTGGTGTGTGTCACCGGATTTTTCCCGTATCTATGATCATGGAGGCGGCAAAAGGCGAAGGGTCATGTTAAAACCAACTAAGAAGCGACAGTCGCTGCCAAGCAATGCACCAGCACCAGCACCAGCACCGGCTTCCAATGACGGTCCCACTCTCAGTGACAACCATGAGCCTGAGCCTGAGTCGGATTTCGCGTGCAGTTTTGATGAAGCTTGCATGTACCTAAGCGATTTCCAGCCTCACCAGCTGACAACAGGTGGACTAGTCCCGCTGCAAACTGTCGACGTGGATGATGAAGAAAGCTAAAGTGGCAGTGGACCGGCGCCGGCGCCAGCTGAATGGGAAATTCAATGGTGAGTTGCCGTATTATTTTGGTGGGGCTGGCTGGGTACTTCTTTAGGGGGCTGACCATTACTGTACATTAAAACTTTTCTTTTTGTTTTTCATCAGAAAAGAAAACGGCTAATGGGGGGATTTCGATGGATAATATTGTACTGTATGCTGATGTTTTCCGGCCGTAAAGTATACTGTGTAATAAACCCGAATAAATATAACTATGCATTTATTCTACATGTTCAGTATCGTGTCATTATGTGTCTTCTACAGTATACTGTACAGTGGTATACAGTGCCTAACATCTATGGGCAAAAAGAATTTTATTCCTAGGTGCCCTGGAACAGAAGTTCCCACGCCAATTGCCCGTGAACTTGACCGCGGCCCTAAGTAGTTCCCATGCCAATTGCGCGAATATAATGTAAAATAACCCATTCTGTGGGTCTGAGCGGGTTGAAATTTACCTGGTCCTCATGCGGGAGGACCCTTGCCATAGTGGCAAAATATCAGCCTTGCACGACCCCCGGAACCAGAGGTACCAAAAGACAGTTTAAAAGCACATTACCAAAGTGGCTTTTTTTCTGTCATGCAAGTCAATGGCAGAAACCTGAAATTTAACATCACCCTGACTCCGTTCTGTTGCCACGAGAGGGTTGCAATTTGCCATGCAATCCTGCCGCAACTAGGACTACATGGTGACCGAATCTGAGCCCTCTAGGTCGAACAGAACCGGAGTTGTGGGTTCCAGGTTTCTGCTCATTCTGACTTAGCCGGTTCAAAGCTTTCTCCGCCATTGCGCTCAATGGTAGGACCCTCCTCGCCGGCGTGACCCTTTCTCGCCGCCATTACTGCTCGGACCCTGTTGGGGTCAAGTGAGGGGGTCCCTAACATCTAGGGACCAAATTAATTTTATTTCTAGGTGCCCTAGAACAGAAGTTCCCACGCCAATTGACCTAGTTCCCACGCCAATTGCCGTAGTTTCTACGCCAATTGCGTGACCAGGCAGTAAAAAAACAGTGCAACAAGCCTCTACATTTGTTACACTGGCAAAGGAGCAAATGGAAACAATGTGAGGCAATTCAACATGTTCTTTTATTGGTGGAGTAAGTACAAAAACATTTATTTACAATGTTGTAACATTTAAAGTGCACAGCAATTCTAACCATCAACACACAATAATACATTCTGCAGCCTTTATTAAATTCTTCTGCCACAAAACATTTTTGGTGCATGGGGCACAGGGAGTTAAAGTGACTTACTTTTTATGTACTGTATTTGGGGGTTATCTTTGGGGGTTTATTCATCAAAATATTATGATGAACTGCCTTTTGAAATTACAGTGCTGTTAACTATTTCAGCCACAAACCTCCAGAGTTTTTAATCCCTCCCTAGCCAAGCATATTGCCATTGTGTTCTTAATCTGCCCATAGCCGAGCTACAAACACTCAGTACGCCTGCGTCTAATCACACCATCCCCCTCCCCCAACCCTTAGAGGCCTTTTGTTTGAACGGTAATGCATTGGAAAATCAACATGTTCTTTTATTGGTGGAGTCAGTACAAAAACATTTATTTACAATGTTGAAACATTTTTTTTTTTTCAACTTTGTCTTTATTAGTTTTTTGTGCATACAGACATGAAAATACAGGATATTGATAAATGTTCCTAGTATACACCTAACTAATGGGGACAAACTACAAAAAACAGACACAAGATGGGGAGACGACAGGACAAGACATCAACAGACCAACAACAACAATGGAGAAAAGGGGGGAGAAAAGGGGGGAGGGGGGAGGGGAAAGGGGATCGGCGAAGCAGAATCACTTTCAACGTGGAAATTGACGCCTGGAGCATCTGCCCCGTGAAAGGCTCTCCTGCTAGCACTCCATTAAACAGCCGGAGCATATGTGGAGCTAAGACTCCGATAAATTTTTTATAATACAGGTTGGAGAACCCCTCCGGGCCTGGGGCTTTTGACGCTTTTAATTTTTTTACTACCGCTTCCAATTCCTCCCCTGTAAAGTCGCTTTGTAGTGCCTCTCGCTCTAATCTGGTCAATTGTGGCAAGGCTGCGTCCGCCAGGAATTTTCGCAGTTTACTACTTGTCCTAGCGTTGTGAACCACCTTCTCCCCATTGTATAGCTGTGCGTAAAATTTCGCAAACTCCCCTACTATAACTTTGGGGTTTGAGGAGATCTGGCCCTCTGCTGTTGTGATAGACTGAATATTAAAATTTGGTTTCCGATTACGGAGTCTGGTGGCTAGCATAGTATCCGGTTTATTAGCTTTCTCATAAAACTTCCTCTGTGTCCAACTCATATCGTTCTCAGCCCTGGAGGTAAGGAGGAGGTTTAGTTCAATCCTAACATCCTTCAGCTCCTTCAACGTATCCTCTCTACCTGTCCGGTTATGTAGTATAGAGAGCTCGTGTAACCGTTGATATAGCTGAGTTAATTTGGCTTCCTTTTTCTTTTTCCTGTTTGCAGCTATACCGATTAGTACCCCTCTTATCGTGGCCTTGTGAGCCTCCCATAACATAGTCTGGGATTCCACACTACCACTGTTTATCCGAAAGTAGTCCGAGATTTCGGCTTTGACTTTTTTCTGTATATCCGGAATTTTAATTATAGATTCGTTTAGCTTCCAGTTTGCTCCTGGCTTGACAGACCCAATTTGACTGCATCTTAGCTCTATCGATGCATGGTCCGACCATGTAATATCATGTATGCTTGTGTCGGAAATTTGTGGGACCATTCTGCCCGATACAAAGAAGTGGTCAATCCTACTGTAGCTGTCATGGGGATGGGAATAGAAGGAGTAGCTACGGTCTCCTTGGTGCTGCTCTCTCCATATATCCACTAGGCCAATTTGTTTTAGTCCTTTCAGTAAGGGGGTATTTCCCTCCCTCCTTATGGTTTGCTGGGACGTGGCGCGATCAACTCTCGGGTTTATGACCGTGTTGAAGTCACCACCCAAGACTATATGTCCCTCAGCCCACTGCTGTAACTTCTGGAAGAATGCGTTGAAGAAGTCTGTTTGTCCTTCACTAGGTGCGTATACACATGCCAGCGTCATTCTGGCCTGCTTGAGGAGCCCTACCAGCACAATGTACCTTCCCTTAGGATCTTTTTTGATCTTTTCAACCTGGAAGGGGGTGTTATTATGTATCAATATAGCTACTCCTTTCTTTTTTTCCTCACCTGACGCTAGAAAGAACTGTCGGAAGTGTGAGTCCAGGAATTTTGGGCTGTTCCGTGAGCTGAAGTGTGTTTCCTGGAGGAAGACCACATCTGCCCTTCTCCTTTTAAACTCTGAGAAGGTGACCCTCCTCTTATGTGGACTATTGAGCCCTTTGGCATTTTGTGAAATAAAGATTACCGCCATGTTACGGTGTGGCGTGTATGTGGTAATAGTTTATAATCAAACTTGCTCTTACCCAGATCCCTGGGCTCTTGATGGACTTGTGGTTCGTGGTGCTGGCACCTGCAGAGCGGCTTCAGTCTTTCGCCTATTGGGGCTGGGGTGAGGAAGGGATAAGACATGAGGGAAGAACACACATATATAACACACAAAAACAAAAAGAACCGTATTGGTCCTGGTAGACATCGGGTTCATTGCCCGGTAGAGATCGTATCTCCCTGGACCCCCCTCCCTCCTGGTCCAGTTCCATGGCTCCAAATACCGGCCATGGACATCCGGGTCCTTGCCAGGTAGGTAGGTCATGCCCCACCTCCAGGAGTTGACGCACATACCTGCAGGCAGAGTGGTGACTACTCCCCCCCCCCCGCCGGCAGTTATGCTTAGCCCAAACCTGACAGCTAACCCCTAAACTAAGTGAAATTTTAACCATTATTAACCATAGTTTTAACCATAACTATCCCTATCTCTCCTCTCTTACTCCAGATTCACTCCCTTCTCTATCTCTCTAAACCCTAAACTACGTATTCCCTTAATTCAACAACCCCCTCTTCTTCCAACATCGTATCCCTCTTGCTCTTGATCCCAGCCGGCTCTCATAAGATATCACCCATGGGGATTTATTCATTCCTGACATAATTTTGATGCTGTCTAATTATTTTATTTTTTTTCCTCCCCTTTGTGCCCCATAACCCCTCTATAGGTCTAAACTCCCATTTGTGCTCTCATTGCTTTTGGGTTCCCTCCGCACTCCCCCCAACCCCCCCTCCACCTCCGCGGCCAATTTCCTCTAAGTTATGAGGCCTCCGCCCCCCGTGCCGCCATCAGAGTTCCAGTCCCCATCCCCTTGCTTCTTCATGTGCCTCTCCCCGGCGGCGGAACTCGCGCGCCTCTGCCAGGGAGGACCGCACCACTTCCGGAACGTCGCTTCCCTCTAGTCGTCACTCTGATATCCGCTGTGTCCTCTGTTGGCATCTCATCTGCCGCTCTCGCGAGATCTGGCACATCCACGTCACTGGTCTGGGCGAGGCGGGCTCAGTCGGAGGTATGTATTATTGTGTGTTGATGGTTAGAATTGCAGTGCACTTTAAATGTTACAACATTGTAAATAAATGTTTTTGTACTGACTCCACCAATAAAAGAACATGTTGAATTGCCTCACATTGTTTCCATTTGCTCCTTTGCCAGTGTAACAAATGTAGAGGCTTGCTGCACAGATTTGACCACGTTCCGCGGTACCAGGGAAAACTGTCCTACTGCGGAAATAAACCCTACTGGCATGGCAACAAGTGAGGGGATTCCCTTGCCCCACCCAACGTTTGAAGGTCCGGGTAACGCTCGAATTAAGCGGTCCACACCACCATCTCAAGGACCGTGAAGGCTGATATACCTCTGGATTTAGCCACATTGGACGCTAGGTATGAATCCAAATCCCATAACTGGGATTTGGGCGGCTTCGTTAGTGGTTTGTGTCCACGTATGGAACTCTGCGCACAAAATGCCGGGAGTCACACCAATCCTTGCAAGGATTTCGCGTTTCAGACAGTCATAGTCTGTGCGGCTTCTTCATCGAGGTCACAATATGCTTTTGGGCTCCCCCAGTAAAAGGGTGCGATAATCCCAGCCCATTGGAGCGTGGCACCACACATTTACCCGGGCGAAGCGATTCGCTCAAAGGCACGGAGGTATCCCTCGACGTCATCGTGCGGAATCATTTTTCTGCAAGTACACGTTCACATGGACTGGGCCGCTGCCGGGGCCGTACTGGAACAAGTCCATTTTAATCTGGGCCAGCTGCCTCAATCGCCGCTTCTCGTGTGTTTCTGCGATAACGTAAGCTGGGCTGCAAGTTTGCTTGCGTTGTGCAGCCGTGCTTTCTGTTACATGTTTGTTAGCTTCTTGATGGACAGCGGTGATGTGTACTAAGGCCTTCAAACATTCCTCATAGTGGCAGCTACGCGTCCTCCTGTGGACAGTTCCACCCGTGCAATCTGTAGCTCCGCCCTTTACACAGGGTGTTTCGCACTATCCCACTTCTGACACCCACGTGTGGCAGGATGCGCGTGTGAAGTGAGTGGAGACCCAACATGATTTTTTGTTGAACATAGTTGCTGGTGGATTTATTTGTCCAAAAAGGGTAATTAAATAATGGGTTAACACTGTTCCTTAAATTAAACACAACAAAAACCTAACCCTGGTCAGGGCACGGGCACTAAACAAAAGATGTCAGGTAAACTACTGGCGGCTAGCTAACATAGTCACCACCCAACGATGTTCAACAAAACCAGTTGGCTCTACCTGGGAGCTTTATTCCCCCCTTGGGAAACTGGGTTCAATCTGAGCAGAGTGTCTGTCTGTCTGTCAACACCCTCTGTCTCTATCTGTGCCAACGAGAGACGCTGCCGCCCCAGAAGGCATTCCTCTTCCTGTTTTAAAGCAGGTGAACTAGCTTACTTTGAATCACCGCGTGGACTGCTATAAAGGGGGTTAACCACTGTCTACTGGAAAGATGTATATACTGCCATCTCCTACTAACATATACAGAGTCAAGACCCTGTCACACGTATGATGTATTGTGATAATCTATATTTAATAGATATATATATATATATCTATTACTACAGATTATAATATATAAGATATATATAGTATAGATATATAAATATATAGATGCATACGATCTCAGTGTTTGAGACGATATCAAGAGGCAGCACTCCAATAGATGGGTCAAAAAAGCTTTGTTTTATCAGACATCAGTAACCATTTGGTTTATGATTGTCTTGATAATAAGAGTCTTTTTTTGACCATTATTGGAGGGTGCCTCTTGATATTCATCTCAAACACGGGTGTATTGCTATTGACACTTTTATTTCTCTACAGGATTTGCACCCACCATCTTGAATTACCTGAATGAGTGCCTAGTTCTGTTTATTTCCTTAATATATATAGAATATATATAATATCTATATATATATATATATTATTATATTTATAAAAAAATAGATTTTCCCAGATTGGAGTCGGAAAAAAAAACGAGACAGCACACAGTCCAGTAGTTCCAATGAGCTGTATTCAGAGTAACATGGCACCACCAGTCAAACGTTTTGATCAATGATTGACCTTCCCTCAGGGACAATGAAATAAGTGAAATGTACAGATCCCCCTTATGTACCCATGCTAAATTAAACAATAAAGTGAAATTCCCGCTGTAAGACAAACTTACCCGCGAAACCGCGCTGCTGTGAACCGCAGGCAGGATTTGGAACGACATCGCCATCTTGGATATGCTAAACAGACTGTCCGAAATCAACTACGGTGGCTGGGTTGTAGCAAATATAACAACACACAGCAAACCTAGACACACTCCGCGCATGGCGAGTCCACCGTTATCTCGTAAAGCTGTACTGGCCTGCAACCTAGAGATCACTGGTCCTGGTAAGGCGGTTCGTCGGCATGGCGCGAGTCCCACAGTGTCTCCATGAGTACTAATGAATAATGCTGTGTCTCCAGTATGTCTGACTGCGCATTTCAAGCATAAGTGTACATGCGCAACGCTGTGACTACCACTTCTTATGGTCAGCGTGACACTGGCACAATGAGTAGGACTGGGGATATTTGTGCAGCCACAGAATGGGCTACATTCCATAACTGCAAATAAGAGATAAACCCTATTTATCGATGTATTAATGGCATTTCAAAAGTTAGCATCAATCCAAGAGGACATGCTCCAACACATGACTACAAGCCCACAAGAAAAAAATTATAAATAAAAAACTAACATGTATAAAATATGTGCATCACAATATGGTGTAATGTTTTAACTGTACCACTATAATAAATACTATAATTACATTGACCAATACAGTCTAAAATCGACAAAAATGATACCATGTATGGTCAAACCAATCCATTCCTAAATAGAGGGACCATTAGGATATGACGTGTAGGTCTAACATGACTAAATCAAAAAGACAAGAGTACGTCCAATGGAGCAATGATAAACGGCGCACTCCACTAAACTATCTCGTCCTGAACAACATATCACAAACATGCTGAAAACAACATATTAGACATTTTACAATATCAAATGCCTCATGATGTATCAGAATTCTCGAAGTGGGACAATATAAACAAGCTCGATGCACACACCATAACCCGGGAGTGACTTTTTGTGAGGATAACATAACAAGGGACATAAGAGATAACACATACAGGAGAAAAGAAAAAGACTCAAAACAAAATATACAGAAAAACGTTTTTCATCAAACTCAAAATGTCAAAATCAAGATTCCATTAAGAAACACCCCAACCGAAAAATCTTCGTTTAGGCCAAAAGGTGCCACTGTCTTAGTCAAAGATATGCCTCGCTCACTTTGCAGTAAAAGTCTGTTCTATCGCCCCCTCTTGCGGGCCGCTTGAATCTGCAAAATGGGCATGCACCTAAACGTGCCAAAGAGTGTTTGAAGTCCCTGAATGAAAGTTGGCAAAAGGAGGCATTTAACACTCAAATCCTTGGCGTTGTAGACAATGCTTTTCGAATTGTAGATCGATGAATGGCTATGCGCTCTTTGAGCATCCGCACGTGTTTCCCAATATAGAGTAAAACACATGGAAATTTAATCAAATATATGACAAATTTTGATTCACAATTCAGATGTTGGTGAATTTTGATTTTTTAGTCCACATGTGGATGGCAATAGAAAGGCCCCACCTGCATGTACTGGCAGTTTGTGCACCCCTTACACTGTAAAGCCCAGGTTTTTTTTTAATTAGCCATGTTTTGTCCTTGCTATATTTGTCAGTTGGATCTGCTTGCGTGATCATATCCCCATGGAGCGGACCACGGCGGACGGAGGAAACAAACAAGGGGGGGGTTCACGAAAGTGTTTGCCTATTTGTCATCGTTTGTTAAAAGTGCCAAATCTCTTAATGCTGGTTGTATGCATGGGGATGCAGTGCTGAATGTGCTAATAAATTGAATCTTGTTTTGTTAGTTTGCTCTCCAAATTGATGTGTTTTCACGATCTACGTTGTCTGTTAGGATCACACGGTCAAGGGAATCTTGACATCGACAGGGGTGTATTCTCGCTCAAGGAACCTGTTTGCCATGTTGATGAGAGCTGATTCCATCTCGTCAGGATCGCTAGGGATTTTTTTGATATATACACTTGTGTGTATATAGGATATTATTGAGTCTTATTTTCCTTGTGCCTTTAGTTACACATTATATTTTGTAGCGATGGTTTTTTTCTCCAAGGGGTTTTTCTTGGTTTCATCTAGCTTTTTTGTGTTCATTATATTATTTTCTCTGCAACATTTTTTTAGACACAATTTAGTTGTTTTGTTCATTTATGACGATCTATTCTGAGAGAGTCACTACTTAGTATTTTCAGCTGCCATAGTATGTTCATGTTTTAAGTTAGTGTTTCTTGCTGCTCTATAATAAAATCTTGTTCATATCGCTTGACAGAGCATCCGGGTCATTTGCTGTATTCTATATTATTATTTTGGTGGTATATTATAGAGTGCTATCTAAGGGGTTGTCTTTGTCTCTTTTGTGTGTTTATAAAGTACTTATCCCCAGCAGCACCAGTCAGTCTACCCAAATAATTATGACTTTGGGGGTTTATTTTTATACTTAATTAGTTCAGTGTTATTTGGGGACTGGTTTTAACCACTTACATGTAAGTGTGAGCAACATACTTTTTGTGTGTATGATTATATATATATAATATCAGATATTTTTCATACCAAACAAATATTGCTGAACAAATTATTTTTAGACAGACTGGTGTTAGATGCAAACCAATTCACTGCCAGACTATTTTGACCATGTGTGTATCACTATGTTGTAGGTTTTGAGAATAATCATTTTTTAACTTTTTCTGCACTGGATGCTACGTCATAAGTTTAAATGCACGGCTGCACATGTGAATATTTTTATTCACATTATTATACATACATATGTACATGTGTGTGCATAGTTTGATATGAAGTGATATACAAATATATGTAACGGATAGGGGGACTCGCAGTTCAGCATGTCACAATCCTCCATTCACAGGTGCTAGTTCATCTAGGCTTCGACATATGCGCAACGTACCCCACGGTCCTCGCAGGGGACGCAGAGTCAAGATCGCGGGTTCCCTGTCGTTGCTCGCCCATTGTGGGTGCCTCTGTCACTCCTGTCCATTCCTACCTGGTTCCTCCTTTCCTCCTTCCCCTTGTCCCTACCTCCTTCACTCCTCTCTCGCACCGCTCATCCCACCGGGTTTCACCATGTCGGGAGCGCGTCGTGCATAGCCAGGGTTACAGAGGGTGAACCACTCCCGCACTACCTCCCGCTCCATCTACACACCTAACACCACTCTATAGAACCCCTCTTACTACCCCCCCGTCGGTTGAGGCTACTACACCTAGATACCATCCTGTCTCTCCCTGCTCTCACGACCTATCTCCTGCAATCACCCACTCAAACCATGCTCCTCCCCTCATCCCCATTGGTCTTTCCCCATATAAACCCCACTCCTTCTCATCGCCTTGCTCTGGCATAGCTTTCCTGTAGCTCATGTGTGTCAGTGCCTATTGCCTAGCTCTTATCTGTTTCAGCTCTGGTTCCTGTCCCTGCCCTGTTTGGATTCCTTGCCTTGAACTTGAACTCTGCTTTGGACTTGATCATGCTGCTTTCTCCTGGCCCTTGGACCCTGGCTTTCGGACATCACTACGCTGCTCTCTCCAACCCAGAACTCTAGCACTTGGAAGATACCCTCCGACACCTGGCACCCCGGACTCAGCAAGTATTATGTTAACCCTTACTCACCAGGCCCGCGGCAACGCTACTATCACACATCCGGGCACGCCCTCACTGCTGTGGGTGCGTGTTTACCCTTGCCCACCTCAGTACTGGGGATGGCCCCAGGTCTGGCGGGCATACAGTCGTTACTTTATGCAGAGAGCCCAACAAATGCAGATCCCCTGAGGTGGGCAAGTGTCTCCATGGAACATTGGCAATTCCAAGCAATCATGTCACATGAGACTTTCTCATTGTCTCTCCAGGAAGCTCTGTGGCACCATCTACCCCAGTCCCAGTGCTATAAGTAATCCGGGGCAACGTATTCCACCCTCCAACCAGTAGATGGGGATCCCATCGCTTCGCGAGGGTTCCTGATCAGTTGACGTGCAATTCGAAATGTCCCCGTCCCACTTCCCTACTGGGTCGTACTAAGGTGGCATACGTCTTGCCCTACTCACTGGCCGACGCTCCCGCGCTTGCGGTTCTTCCCCTCTAGGACAACAGACCCAGAATAACCCAGGATTACTCCAAATTCGGCATGAGTTCCAACTGTTTTTGACACACGCGCGTAGGGAGACTGCCGCTTTTTCTTATTTAATCTCTTCAAGCTCGTAAGTCAGCTGCAAGATACGCAGGGATGAGTTCCGCACCATCGCTGCAGAAACCCAGTGGTACGATGAAGCTCTCGCTGCAGATACTGGCACGGTTTGTCGAATCTCTCAAAGATGATTTTGCAGTCATACCCGGCCTTCATCCCTTGAGGAACTAATTGCCCTCAGGATCCGGGATCAGCGTACTCAGGAACGACGCCATGAGCGCCACCGTTCTAGTTTTCTCTCATCCTGCTGTTTCTCCAGGTCTCCTCATTGGTCCTCCCTGCGTTGGACGCCCCGGAACCGATGCAAATCGGTAGGCAACAGCTTCAGGACGTGAAGCGTGAGGAGGGTCTCTGCTTCTACTGCAGATCTCCAGATCACCAACTTCGTCAAGCCGCTTGAAGCCGCGAAATGGGAACACTATAGTAAAGGTAGAGGGGCTTCTACTGGTACTTTTCTCTTCCCCTCTCTACCTAAGGAATTCCGAGAAGTACTTCCCCACCCATAAACTTCCGTGAACTCACCGGATCTTCAGGTAGAAGTTGAAGCTTTTCATCGATTCGGTCTGGTGGCAACTTTCTTGATCACGCCTTCGTCTGCCAGCAAACAAAATAAGTTAGCAAGAAAAAGGGAACATTCGTCATCGTATATTTGGACGACATCCTCATTTTCTCCAAAAGCTTAGAGGAGCACATTTGCATACAAAATGGTACTCTCTCGGCTCTCGTGCTAATGCCTTCTACGCGAAAATGGAGAAATGTCTGTTCCATCAATCTCACAGCCTTCTTAGGCTATATAATATCTGACAAAGCTTCACCATGGACACGGAGAAATTGAAGTTGCTTGCTGGCCGTTGCCCACTCCCTAAAGCCGTGCAGTGCTTCTTTGGTTCGCTAATTACTACCGGAAATTCATCCGTAATTTCCCACTATTGCTCTACCTACGTAGCGACCACACTTTATTCTAACTGGCTAGCTCCGCGATTTCGGAATACCCGTGTGATGTGCGGTTTTGTGTCGTTTCTCCCGGGGTGTATATGCGGTATTTCTCGGCTGTTATTATTTAAGCATTTTATCCTCTCTGATAGGCTGCAATACTGCAATGCCGTGTAAAAACGCATGGGGGCGTTGCGAGCTGTTGTCTTTGAAGTCTAATACTTGGCGTTCAAACCACAGTACACAGTCTGTGCGTTGCATGCGACAGTAAAAGTAAAATTGCATATTAATTTATGTTAAGTACAGTACTGACTGTACATGCTCGGACCTGTCTGTTGGTGGTGAAGTGAGGGGGTTCCTAACATCTGGGGGAAAATGAATTTTATTCTATGGTGAGGAGTACTGTTTGTTGCAGTATTATTTTGGTGGGGCTGGCTGGGTATTCTTTAGGGGGCTGACCATTAATGTACATTAAAACTTTTCATTTTTTTCCTCAGAAAAGAAACGGTTAATTGGGGATTTCGATGGATAATATTGTACTGTATGCTGATGTTTTCGGCCGTACAGTATAATGTGTAATAAACCCTGAATAAATAAAACTATGCATTTATTCTACATATTCAGTATCGTTTATATGGTGTCTTCCACAGTATACTGCACAGTGGTATACTGTACAGTGCCTAACCATCTATGGGCAAAAATAATTTTATCCTAGGTGCCCTAGAACAGAAGTTTCCACGCCAATTGCCGGGAACCTTGACCGGGCCCCTAAGTAGTTCCCACGCCAATTGCGCGAATATAATGTAAAATAACCCATTCGTGGGTCTGAGCGGTGTGAAATTTACTGGTCCTCATGTGGAGGACCCTTGCCATAGTGGCAAAATATCAGCCTTCCAAGACCCCCGAAACCGGAGATACAAAAAGACAGTTTAAAAGCACATTACCCAAGTGGCTTTTTTTCTGCCATGCAAGTCAATGGCGAAGAAACCTGAACGTTAACATCACCCTGACTCCGTCTGTTGCACACGAGAGTGTCGCAATTGCCATGCAATCCTGCCGCAACTAGGACACATGGTGACCGAATCTGAGGCCCTCTAGGTCGAACAGAACAGAAATAATTTTTTTCTAGGTGCCCTAGAACGAACTTCCCACGCCAATTGACCTAGTTCCCACGGCAATTGCCGTAGTTCTACGCCAATTGCGTGACCAGGCAGTAAAAAAAAAAAGTGCTCGACCTAGAGGGCTCATATTCGGTCACCATGTAGTCCTAGTTGCGGCAGGATTGCATGGCAAATTGCGACACTCTCGTGGCAACAGAACGGAGTCAGGGTGATGTTAACGTTCAGGTTTCTGCCATTGACTTGCATGGCAGAAAAAAAGCCACTTTGGTAATGTGCTTTTAAACTGTCTTTTTGTATCTCCGGTTTCGGGGGTCTTGGAAGGCTGATATTTTGCCACTATGGCAAGGGTCCTCCAGCATGAGGACCAGGTAAATTTCAACCCGCTCAGACCCACAGAATGGGTTATTTTACATTATATTCGCGCAATTGGCGTGGGAACTACTTAGGGCCGCGGTCAAGTTCACGGGCAATTGGCGTGGGAACTTCTGTTCTAGGGCACCTAGGAATAAAATTATTTTTGCCCATAGATGTTAGGCACTGTACAGTATACCACTGTGCAGTATACTGTGGAAGACACATAATGAAACGATACTGAATATGTAGAATAAATGCATAGTTTTATTTATTCAGGGTTTATTACACAGTATACTGTACGGCCGGAAAACATCAGCATACAGTACAATATTATCCATCGAAATCCCCCAATTAACCGTTTTCTTTTCTGAGGAAAAAAATGAAAAGTTTTAATGTACAGTAATGGTCAGCCCCCTAAAGAAGTACCCAGCCAGCCCCACCAAAATAATACGGCAACAAGACAGTACTCACCATAGAATTAAAATTCATTTTCCCCCAGATGTTAGGAACCCCCTCACTTCACCCCAACAGGGTCCGAGCATGTACAGTACAGTACTGTACTTTAAAATAAATTAAATATGCAATTTTACTATTACTGCGCATGCACGCACAGACTGTGTACTGTAGGTTGAACCGCCAAGGTATTAGACTTCAAAGACAACAGCTCGCAAACGCCCCCATGCGTTTTTACACGGCATTGCAGTATTGCAGCCAGCGGGAATAAAATGCTTAAATCACAGCCGCGAAAATAACGCAATACACCCCGGGAGAAAACGACACAAAACCGCACATCACCGGGATATTCCGAAATTCGCGGAGCTAGCCAAGTTAGAATAAAGTTGGTCGCTACTGTAGGTAGAGCAATAGTGGAGAAATTACGGATGAATTTCCGGTAGTAATTAGCGAAGCCAAAGAAGCACTGCACGGCTTTGAGGGAGTTGGGCAACGGCCAGCCAAGTACAGACTTCAATTTCTCCGTGTCCATGGTGAAGCCTTTGTCAGATATTATATAGCCTAAGAAGGCTGTGGAGGATTGATGGAACAGACATTTCTCCATTTTCGCGTAGAGGCAATTAGCACGAAGCCGAGAGAGTACCAGTTTGGTATGGCAAATGTGCTCCTCTAAGCTTTTGGAGAAAATGAGGATGTCGTCCAAATATACGATGACGAATGTTCCCTTTTTCTTGACTAACGGTATTTGTTTGCTGCAAGCGAAGGCGTGATCAAGAAAGTTGCCACCAGACCCGGAATCGATGAAAGCTTCAACTTCTACCTGAAGATCCGGACCCACGAGAGTTATGGGGAGGAATATCTTCTTCGGAAGTTCCTTAGGGAGAGAGGGGGAAGGAGAAATAGTACCAAGTAGAAGCCCCTCTACCTTTACTAGGTGTTCCCATTTCTCGGCTTCAAGCGGCATTGACGAAGTTGGTGATCTGGAGATCTGCAGTAGAAGCAGAGACCCTCCTCACGGCGTCACGTCCTGAAGCTGTTGACTACCGATTTGCATCGGTTCCGGGGCGTCCAACGCAGGGAGGACCAATGGAGGAGACCTGGGAGAAACAGGCAAGGATGAGAGAAAACGAGAACGGTGGCGCTCATGGCGTCGTTCCTGAGTACGCTGATCCATCCGGATACTGAGGGCAATTAGTTCCTCAAGGGATGAAGGCCGGGTATGAGCTGCAAAATCATCTTTGAGAGATTCGGACAAACCGTGCCAGTATGCTGCAGCGAGAGCTTCATCGTACCACTGGGTTTCTGCAGCGATGGTGCGGAACTCCACCGCGTATCTTGCAGCTGACTTACGAGCTTGAGAGAGATTAAATAAGGAAAAAGCGGCAGTCTCCCTACGCGCGTGTGTCAAAAAACAGTTGGAACTCATGCCGGAATTTGGAGTAATCCTGGGTTATATCTGGTCTGTGTTCCTAGAGGGGAGAAGCCCAAGCGAGAGCGTCGCCAGTGAGTAGGGCATAGACGTATGCCACCTTAGTACGACCAGTAGGGAAGTGGGACGGGGACATTTCGAATTGCACGTCAGACTGATTCAGGAACCCTCGGCAAGCGAGGGGATCCCCATCGTACTGGTTGGAGGGTGGAATACGTTGCCCCGGATTACTTATAGGCACTGGGACTGGGGTAGATGGTGCCACAGGAGCTTCCTGGAGAGACAAATGAGAAAGTCTCAGTGTGACATGATTGCTTAGGAATTGCCAATGTTCCATGGAGACACTTTGGCCCACCTCAGGGGGATCTGCATTTGTTGGGCTCTGCATAAAGTAACGACTGTATGCCCGCAGACCTGGCCAGTCCCCAGTACTGAGGTGGGCAAGGGTATAACACGCACCCACAGCAGTGAGGGCGTGCCCGGAGTGTGATAGTAGCGTTGCCGGGCCTGGTGAGTAAGGGTTAACATAATACTTGCTGAGTCCGGGGTGCCAGAGGTCGGAGGGTAATGTCCAAGTGCTAGAGTTCAGGGGTTGGAGAGAGCAGCGTAGTGATGTCCGAAAGCCAGGGTCCAAGGGCAGGAGAAAGCAGCATAGTCAAGTCCAAAGCAGAGTTCAAGTTCAAGGCAAGGAATCCAAACAGGGGCAGGGACAGGAACCAGAGCTGAAACAGATAAGGGAGCTAGGCATAGGCACTGAACACACATGAGCTACAGGAAAGCTATGCAGAGCAAGGACTGAGAGGAAGGAGTGGGGTTATATGGGAAGAAAGACCAATGGGGATGAGGGGAGGAGCAGAGGTTTGAGTGGGTGATTGCAGAGATAGGTCTGTGAGAGCAGGGGAGGAGACAGGGAGGTAATCTAAGGTAATAGCCTGCAACCGACGGGGGCGGAGCTAAAGCATGGGGGAGGTAGGTAAGTAGAGCGGGTGCGCTCACCCTCTGTAACCCTGCTATGCACGCGCACCAGAGCATGGGGGAAGACCAGCGGAGGAGGTGCACAGGAGAGGAGACAGAGGGGAAGGAGGAACGGAGGAACCAGGTAAGGAATGGACAGGAGTGACAGAGGCACGCCAAAGAGCGGGCGAGCAACGACAGGGAACCCGCGATCGTGAACGCGCGTGCCCTGCGAGGGGACCGCGCGTGTGCGCATAGTGCAAGCCCGGGCATGAGGAACTAGGCACTGTGGAAGCTGGGGTGATGGGGACATGCTGGGAACTGCGAGTCCCCCGATCCGTTACATATATTTGTATATCACTTCATATCAAAACTATGCACACACATGTACATATCTGTATGTATAATAATGTGAATAAAAATATTCACATGTGCAAGCCTGCATTTAAACATTATGACGTAGCATACAGTGCAGAAAAAAGTTAACTAAATGTATATTCTCAAAACCTACAACATAGTGATACACACAGGGTCAAAATAGTCTGGCAGTGAATTGGTTTGCATCTAACACCAGTCTGTCTAAAAATAATTTGTTCAAGCAATATGTGTTTGTATGAAAAATAATCTGATTATTATATATATATATCAAACACACAAAAAAGTATGTTGCTCACACTATATGTAAGTGGTTAAACCAGTCCCCAAATAACACTGACTAATTAAGTATAAAAAATAAACCCAAAAAGTCAGTAATTAAATAATTAGGGTAGACTGCTGGTGCTGGGGGATAAGTACATTTATAAAACACACAAAAGAGACAAAGACAATCCCCTTAGATAGCACTCTATAATATACCACCAAAATAATAATATAGAATACAGCAAAATGACCCGGATGCTCTGTCAAAGCAGATAATGAACAAGATTTTATTAATAGAGCAGCAAGAAACACTAACTTAAAAACATGAACATACTAATGGCAGCTGAAAATACATAGGTAGTGACTCTCTCAAGATAGATGCTCATAAATGAACAAATAACTAAATTGTGTCTAAAAAATGTTGCAGATAAATAATATAAATGAACACAAAAAAGCTAGATGGAACAAAGAAAAAACCCCTTGGAGAAAAAAACCTCGCTACAAAATATAATGTGTAACTAAAGGCACAAGGAAAAGTAAGACATCAATAATCCTATATACACACAAGTGTATATAATCAAAAAAATCACTAGCGATCCTGACGAGATGGAATCAGCTCTCATCAACATGGCAAACAGGTTCCTTGAGCGAGAATACAGCCCTGTCGATGTCAAAGATGCCCTTGACCGTGTGATCCTAACAGACAACGTAGATCGTGCAAACATCAATTTGGGAGAGCAAACTAACAAAACAAGATTCAATGTTATTAGCACATTCAGCACTGCATCCCCATGCATACAACGCAGCATTAGAGATAATTGGCACATTTTAACAAACGATGACAAGATAGGCAAACACTTTCGTGAACCCCCCTTGTTTTGTTTCCGCCGTGGTCCGTCCATTGGGGATATGATCACGCAAGCAGATCCAACTGACAAATATAGCAAGGACAAAACATGGCTAATTAAAAAACCTGGGGCTTACAGGTGTAAGGGGTGCACAAACTGCCAGTACATGCAGGTGGGGCCTTTCTATTGCCATCCACATAGTGGGACTAAAATCAAAATTCACCAACATCTGAATTGTGAATCAAAATTTGTCATATATTTGATTAAATGTCCATGTGGTTTACTCTATATTGGGAAAACAGTGCGGATGCTCAAAGAGCGCATAGCCATTCATCGATCTACAATTCGAAAAGCATTGTCTACAGACGCCAAGGATTTGGAGTTTAAATGCCTCCCTGTTGCCAAACATTTCAGGGACTTCAAACACTCTTTGGCAACGTTTAGGTGCATGCCCATTATGCAGATTCAAGCGCCCGCAAGAGGGGGCGATAGAAACAGACTTTTACTGCAAAGTGAAGCGAGGCATATCTTTGAGCTAAAGACAGTGGCACCTTTTGGCCTAAACGAAGATTTTTCGTTGGGGTGTTTCTTATAATGGAATCTTGATCTTGACATTTTGAGTTTGATGAAAAACTGTTTTCTGTATAGTTGTTTTGAGTCTTTTTCTTTTCTCCTGTATGTGTTATATCTTTATGTGCCCTTGTTATGTTATCCTCACAAAGTCACTCCCGGGTTATGGTGTGTGCATCGAGCTTGTTTATATTGTCCCACTTCGAGAATTCTGATACATCATGATGCATTTGATATTGTAAAATGTCTAATATGTTGTTTCAGCATGTTAGTGATATGTTGTTCCAGGACAGAGATAGTTAGTGGAGTGCGACGTTTATCATTGCTCCAGTTGGACGTACTCTTGTCTTTTTGATTATGTCATGTTAGACCTACACGTCATATGCCTAATGGTCCCTCTATTTAGGAATGGATTGGTTTGACCATACATGGTATCATTTTTGTCGATTTTAGACTGTATTGGTCAATGTAATTATAGTATTTATTATAGTGGTACAGTTAAAACATTACACCATATTGTGATGCACATATTTTATACATGTTAGTTTTTTATTTATAATTTTTTTCTTGTGGGCTATGTAGTCATGTGTTGGAGCATGTCCTCTTGGATATGATGCTAACTTTTGAAATGCCATTAATACATCGCATAATAGGGTTTTATATCTTATTTGCAGTTATGGAATGTAGCCCATTCTGTGGCTGCACCAAATATCCCCAGTCCTACTCATTGTGCCAGTGTCACGCTGACCATAAGAAGTGTAGGTCACAGCGTTGCGCATGTACACTTATGCTTGAAATAGGAACGCAGTCAGACATACATGGAGACACAGGCATTATGCATTAGTACATCATGGGACACTGTGGGACTCGCGCATGCGCGAACCGCCATTACAAGGACACAGTGATCTCTAGGTTGCAGGCCAGTACAGCTTTAGCGAGATACGGTGGAACTCGCGCATGCGCGGAGTGTGTCTAGGTTTGCTGTGTGTGTTATATGTGCTACACCAGCCACCGTAGTTGATTTCGGACAGTCTGTTTAGCATATCCAAGATGGCGATGCGTTCCAACACATCCCTGCGGGTCACAGCAGCGCGGTTTCGCGGGTAAGTTTGTCTTTACACGGGTGATTTCACTTTATTGTTTAATTAGCATGGGTACATAAGGGGGATCTGTAGCATTCACTTATTGCATGTCCCTGAGGAAGGTCACGCTTGGGTGATCGAAACGTTGGAGGTGGTGCAGCTGTATAGAGAAGCCCATAGTTAGGGACCCCTTTTCCTGTGTTTGGCAACGTTTAGGTGCATGCCCATTATGCAGATTCAAGCGCCCGCAAGAGGGGGCGATAGAAACAGACTTTTACTGCAAAGTGAAGCGAGGCATATCTTTGAGCTAAAGACAGTGGCACCTTTTGGCCTAAACGAAGATTTTTCGTTGGGGTGTTTCTTGTAATGGAATCTTGATCTTGACATTTTGAGTTTGATGAAAAACTGTTTTCTGTATAGTTGTTTTGAGTTTTTTTCTTTTCTCCTTTATGTGTTATATCTTTATGTGCCCTTGTTATGTTATCCTCACAAAGTCACTCCCGGGTTATGGTGTGTGCATCGAGCTTGTTTATATTGTCCCACTTCGAGAATTCTAATACATCATGATGCATTTGATATTGTAAAATGTCTAATATGTTGTTTCAGCATGTTAGTGATATGCTGTTCCAGGACAGAGATAGTTAGTGGAGTGCGACGTTTATCATTGCTCCAGTTGGACGTACTCTTGTCTTTTTGATTATGTCATGTTAGACCTACACGTCATATGCCTAATGGTCCCTCTATTTAGGAATGGATTGGTTTGACCATACATGGTATAATTTTTGTCGATTTTAGACTGTATTGGTCAATGTAATTATAGTATTTATTATAGTGGTACAGTTAAAACATTACACCATATTGTGATGCACATATTTTTATACATGTTAGTTTTTTATTTATTATTTTTTTCTTGTGGGCTATGTAGTCATGTGTTGGAGCATGTCCTCTTGGATATGATGCTAACTTTAGAAATGCCATTAGTACATCGCATAATAGGGTTTTATATCTTATTTGCAGTTATGGAATGTAGCCCATTCTGTGGCTGCACTAAATATCCCCAGTCCTACTCATTGTGCCAGTGTCACGCTGACCATAAGAAGTGTAGTTCACAGCGTTGCGCATGCACACTTATGCTTGAAACAGGAACGCAGTCAGACATACATGGAGACACAGGCATTATGCATTAGTACATCATGGGACACTGTGGGACTCGCGCATGCGCGAACCGCTATTACAAGGACACAGTGATCTCTAGGTTGCAGGCCAGTACAGCTTTAGCGAGACACGGTGGAACTCGCGCATGCGCGGAGTGTGTCTAGGTTTGCTGTGTGTGTTATATGTGCTACACCAGCCACCGTAGGTGATTTCGGACAGTCTGTTTAGCATATCCAAGATGGCGATGCGTTCCAACACATCCCTGCAGGTCACAGCAGCGCGGTTTCGCGGGTAAGTTTGTCTTTACACGGGTGATTTCACTTTATTGTTTAATTTGCATGGGTACATAAGGGGATCTGTAGCATTCACTTATTGCACGTCCCTGAGGAAGGTCACGCTTGGGTGATCGAAACGTTGGAGGTGGTGCCATGTTACTCTGAATACAGCTTCATTGGAACTACTGGACTGTGTGCTGTCTCGTTTTTTCCCCCTCCCACCACACACGGCTCTGTCGTCAAATGACGCAGCGGGGGCGTGTGACGTAGCCGTTTTTTAGATGAATATCAAGAGGCAGCACTCCAATAGAGGTCAAAAAAGCTCTTTTTATCAAGACATCATAACCAAATGGTTAGATTCTGATAATACAAAGCTTTTGACCATCTATTGGAGTGCTGCCTCTTGAATCGTCTCAACACTGAATCGTATTGCATATATAAATGATATTAAAAAAATATATAGATATAGATAATATTATATATTATTAGTATATTAATTATATATAGATTATATAGTATATATTATATATATAAATATAATATATATATATACACATACACATACTGTGACAGGGTCATTGACTCTGTATATGTTAGTAGGAGATGGCAGTATCATGCTTTCCACGAGACGAGTGGTTAACCCAGCTTATTAAGCAGTCCACAGGTGATGTCAAATAAGCTAGTTCCCCTGGTAGCCCTGGGTACTTGGACATTTTTTCCCCTGCAGAGCCCAGTTAGTCCGCGCTCACAGCAAGCTACCTGCAGCTTATAGAGAAGCCATAGTTGGGACCCAGCCCTTTTCCTTGTTGTGCAGTATCAGGGCTATCAAGTTGCCTACGCCTTGTGACTAAACAGCGTAACTGTGGTCTCAAGACTAATTTCTATTGTGGGAACCGTCCTGCTGGAACCACCCCACATGGAGGCGGAAGCGTCGTTGGAGCAGATTCCCGTTTGACTGTTGTTCAGCTGACCACTCGGGGCTGAGCGCCTCGTGGTAGTCCGCATAAGGTCAGCACGCAACATTCACATTGGGCATCGCGTCCTCACACTTGGGATTGGGAAAGGCCATTGGGGTCTGCACTGGGACAACTGGTGGCACCTGTATTCGTGGGTTGGTAGACCATATGTCTATTTCTGTTCCTATTGTTGTCATGTTTATTCCTCTCAGTAAATACGGTTCCCCATACGCTGTATTACTGGCAATTGTCTGGGATGGGTTATCCTACGTATGGAGGACCTTACTCAGGTGGAGGTGCTGTTTAGTGATATTACTATCACCCCATGACTCCCCATGTGCACGGATGGATCAGCCTCATGTTTGCCACACAGGTATAGCACGCCACTAGTCCGTCCTGACATCAGGGGAATAGGGGCTACAATATAAAGCATATCTTACCTGTGGGGATGGTCTCTAGCGCCTGTCGGTTCCCTAGGTTTGCTGCCGGGGCCCGGCTTTCCCAGCTTGTCCTGTCAGAGCTTCTAGCGCCGTCATCGCCAGGCCTCCCTCTCATGCCGGTGCCGCAGGAAATGAACCCAGCTTGCTTCCCGGCGAACGCCGATGTCAGAGAGGCCCGTTGTCATGCCATTATCAAGCTCAGCATGGGACAGTCCTGATGGATGCATGCCAGCTGGGAGGTAGACAGGCCCGGCGGCAATGAAGACCAGCAGCCGGGCTCCCCGCAGCTCCCCGGGCCCAAGCAACCTTGTCCTGGCTCTCACCCCCGTCGGCGGCCCTCGCCGAGCCTGCTATACACGATCAAATCCCTCGCTCTGCAGGAGTCCTGCCTCTGACAACGAGCTGTATCTCTCCCATCGATATTTGAGCGTAAGTTGCTGAATGATAGGATATTTCCATATTTGACATTGAGCGCTAGAAAGCCGTTAGGACCTTTAGAACATTACTTACATACCAACGAGTTTATATATTCTCAACCTAGCTGTTTATTTAATTACTTTTTTTCAACATGCCTACTTTGTCCTTCATGCACTCTTGTTACTCTAGTCTTTCGATGATTAATGCTTTAAACGCAGTATTTTATCCAGTGAGAATATGTATAAATTCTGTATATATAATAAGCTTTATTCCTATTGTCACTGATCAAGATCAGCACAGGCACGTCGAGATAGTGCCTACGCAACAGTTAGCACCGTTCGGCGATTTTGGGCGCCATTTTACAATATCGCCGATTTCCTCACTATAAAAGGTGTGGTGGTCAGATTAATAACACACAGCAATACTAACAGGCTGTATTGTACTATGAAACAACATACCCACGGGGCGGAGGACTGAATGTATATGAATAATGCGGGTAATTGTCAAGAACATTTGATACTATTTTCTTCACAAGGGTCCATGGACCGGATTTTCAATCTTGATCGTACAGTATAACTGTATCCAGTATTTATAATTTTTGGTTGCCTTTCAAGACAGTGGCTTGATGTGGCCTATTGGGACAACCTAGCGGCACACCTTTGTTACCATGCTCAACCCTAGAGCTCCATTGAAGCTAGGCTTAGTTATGGCTCGTATAATAACCTTTACGTATACCGAAGTTGAGAAACAGTAGACAAAATCCACAAATTGGACGGCTGTTTCACAATGAAGGTATTTGCCCGTGTTTCCTTCCATGGTTATGAATCTTGTCGCATTAGTTTATCTTGTGATTCAGTCCCACAATGCAGTTAAAATATAGCGTTTGTTCCTGGGTTATTTGTCAACACACTGTATATCGTCTTCCACACTTTTACAATGATTCGTTACCATGCCCGTTTTCTGACACACAAATGGTCTGTCTTCAGTACCCTTTTTGTTTTTACTATTTATAAATATAAAGAACAACCATGTCATGTGAGAACCAATCCTTTTTACCCAGTTTTTGTTTTCCTCATATTTCCTTTCTTGTGGAACAATAAGAAACGGCGAAGGGGGGTAAGCGGATCCGAGTTTCTTTCTGCCGTAGGCCCTATATTAAGAAACAAATACTGTAATCTGCAACTTATTGTTTGGCGTGATGTTTATAAAAGTCAACAAAAAAAAAAGCTTAATTCCAAATAAGCCACCGTGTCTGACTCAAATAATCTCTCCCCAGCACACATGCCGTGTTCCTAGTCCATGATTTTTATGTACAGTAGGTAATAAATAATATCTTAGTAACTTGTCACACTTCTAGGCTATTGAGATAGAGAACATATCCTTTATTTAGGTGCAATCCTATATGATTATGATGTGAACTCAAAAATACATTGTAATGCGCTCAATAATTAGGCTTGCATGGCTGATTTTTTAACTAATCAGCCAAGTGTCATTGTGCCATAAATGAGTTGGAAAACAGACACTAACCTTTTATATGTTTTCTCCAGTGTCATATGGCAAATAGTTTCTCTATCTGCCGTAGTATTTTAGCTTAGATTTTGCTATGCCATGGGAATCACAACATTTCATGTGATTGTGTTTTTCTTTTAGCTGCATTGAAAAGGGTGCTTGGGCGATTTTGCTTGGTTCAGCAGGGAGCAAAAGAGCGTTTTCAATGTAACTTTTTCCAATGACTGTTTCTTCATCCAAGATGAACTGTATCCCTGTCATGTTGTTTTATGCCAAGAATGAGATCTGTTTCAGTGCATTTTCCATTTTACAAGCAGGGCAAGGTACCATTGATGGTTACAATAACAAACACAACACAGGACGCACACTCGCAACAAAACTGCTGTCCTCCCTCTCCTGCTCCTCTTCCTCATGGCCATCTGCATGCATTTTTTTATATTGTACATTGAAATGATATGCCTTGATAGAGAGTGCCAAGCAATTGTGAATAAGCACAAAAAAAAATAAATCATTGAGCACGCTATCATGTGCTTGAATTGCCGCAGCCCCATGTTTTTGGTGACGAAACATTTACGTGCTGTGCCACTTCAGCAGATTGGTGGGCCTCCTCTTCGCAATTTTTTGCTCTTCTACTACTTGCATCATGTCCTTTATTCTCAACTCTTAAAATGTTGACAGCAAGCAATCTCCCTCAATATCCTCCCTCGGTTTCCACCTCATTAGATCTCTGGCCATTTGCACAACAGTTTCTGTTAACCTCTCTCTCTAACATCCTCTGTAAGTGCCCTTGGACATCTGAAACACAAAGATGCAGGCACAAATTACAACACAAACTCCATTTTAAATTGATTAATTTGACCTCTTCATGGCTGCTCGATGTATTCTTACTGCATGGAAATGATGTAACCCTCCACAAATTCTTTCACGTTGGACCTCCTCCACCATCATTGCTCTATGGCCTGGTGCAAATGTTTCACCTAAGGTAGTAGGCCTTGAAAGAACGATAACCCATGGTCCTCGGCCTGTATCAATGGGTGGTTTTGGGGGTCATGAACACCACACATGACATTTGGATGATGGTCATCCAGGGACAACGGGTGGCCCGGACATCGTCCAGGTCAGCAGTGCTTTAAAGAAGTTAGTTCTGTTTTTTTTTCAATATATTGTCAACACTGGGATAAATTGATGCTTGAACCAGTCCTCAAAATGCGTCCCTGTTACCCATGCCTCACTTTGGACTTCCACAACACTGGAATTGTGCTCTTCCAATAACTTGAATGCCCTAGGGCACCCTGCACAACTCGTAAAGTTCGAAGGGCCGAACTGCTCCAGGAAAAAAAAATTGGGGCCGCACGGGTAAAATCATCATCACATCATCATCTCTCTCCAGCACCCTCAATGCATCATATCGCCCCTTTAAAACAGGAAGAGGAATGCCTCTGGGGCGGCAGTCTCTCTCTGTGGCACAGAGAGAAGACAGAGGAGTGTTGACAGACAGACACAAGCTGCTCAGATTGACCCTGTCCCAAGGGGGGAATAAAGCTCCCAGGTAAGGAGCCAACTGGTTTTGTTGAACATCGTTGGGCTGGACTAGGTTAGCTAGCCAGCCAGGTAGTTAGCCTGCACTTTTGTTTAGTCAGTGCCCTGACCAGGGTTAGGTTTTTGTTTGTTTTAATTTAAAGGAACAGTGTACCCATTATTTTAATTACCCTTTTTGGACAAATAAATCCACCAGCACTATTTCAACAGAAAAGTCATGTTGTCTCCTCACTTACCACGGCCATCCTGCCACACGTGGTGTCAGAAGTGGGATGTCGAACACCCTGTAAAAGGGGCGGAGCTACAGATTGCGACTGGTGGAACATGTCCACGCGGTAGCTGCCACTACGGAGGATGTTGTGAAGGCCTTAGTACACATCACCGCTGTCCATCAAGAAGCTAACAAACAGGTACAGGAAAGCACGGCTGCACAACGCAAGACAAACTTGCAGCCCAGCTTGACGTTATCGCAGACACACAGAAGCAGCCGATTGAGCAGCTGGCCCAGATTAAAATGGACTTGTCCAGTACGGCCCCGGCACGGCCAGTCCAGGTGAACGTGTACTTGCAGAAAATGATGCCGCACGATGACGTCGAGGGATACCTCCGGTCCTTTGAGCGAATCGCTTCCCGGGAAAGTTGGGCCCGCTCCAAATGGGCTGGGATTATCGCACCCTTTTTACTGGGGGAAGCCCAAAAAGCATATTGTGACCTCGATGAAGAAGCCGCAGCAGACTATGACTGTCTGAAAAGCGAAATCCTTGCAAGGATTGGTGTGACTCCCGCAGTTTGTGCGCAGAGGTTCCATACGTGGAGATACCACTAACAGAAGCCGCCCAAATCCCAGTTATGGGATTTGATTCACCTAGCGTCCAAGTGGCTAAAACCAGAGGTATATAGCCTGTCACGGATCCTTGAGATGGTGGTGTTGGACCGCTTAATTCGAGCGTTACCCAAGGACCTTCAACGGTGGGTGGGGCAGGGAGATCCCCTCACTTGTGATGCCATGGTAGGCGCAGTGGAGCAGTTTCTGGCTACCCGTGAACTGTCACGCTCCCCTCGCAGATTTTCGTTGGGGTGTTCTTATTAATGGAATCTTGATTTGACATTTTGAGTTGATGAAAAACTGTTTCGTATAGTTGTTTGAGTCTTTTTCTTTTTCTGTATGTGTTATATCTTTATGTGCCCTGTTATGTTACCTCACAAAGTACTCCCGGGTTATGGTGTGGCGCAGCGGCTTGTTTATATTGTCCCACTTCGCAGAATTCGATTACATACATGATGCATTTGATATTGAAATGTCTAATATGTTGTTTCAGACATGTTAGTGATATGTTGTTCCAGGACAGAGAAGTTAGTGGAGTGCGACGTTTATCATTGCTCCAGTTGGACGTACTCTGTCTTTTGATTATGTCATGTTAGACCTACACGTATAGCCTAATGGTCCTCTATTTAGGAATGGTGGTTTGACCCAACATGGTATTTTTGTCGATTTTAGAGTATTGGTCAATGTAATTATAGTATTATTATAGTGGTACAGTTAAAACATTACACCATATTGTGATGCACATATTTATACATGTTAGTTTTTTATTTATAATTTTTTCTGTGGGCGTAGTCATGTGTTGGTAGCTATGTTTGAGGATGTTTTGGATAGATGCTAACTTTGAAATGCCATTAATACATCGCATAATAGGGTTTTATATCTTATTTGCAGGTATGGATGTAGCCCATTCTGTGGCTGCACAAATATCCCCAGTCCTACTATGTGCCAGTGTCACGCTGACCATAAGAAGTGTAGGTCACAGCGTTGCGCGATGTACACTTATGCCTTGAAATAGGAACGCAGCAGACATACATGGAGACAACAGGCATTATGCATAGTACATCATGGGACACTGTGGGACTGCGCATGCGCAAACGCCATTACAAGGGACACAGTGATCTTAGGTTGCAGGCCAGTACAGCTTTAGCGAGATACGGTGGAAATCGCGCATGCGCGGAGTGTGTCTAGGTTGCGTGTGGTGTTATATGTGCTACACCAGCCACCGTAGTTGATTTCGGACAGTCTGTTTAGCATATCCAAGATGGCGATGCGTTCCCAACACATCCCTGCGGGTCACAGCAGCGCGGTTTCGCGGGTTAAGTTTGTCTTTACAGGGGTGATTTCACTTTATTGTTTAATTAGCTGGGTACATAAGGGGGATCTGTAGCATTCATTATTGCATGTCCCTGAGGAAGGTCACGCTTGGGTGATCGAAACGTGAGGTGGTGCCATGTTACTCTGAATACAGCTTCATTGGAACTACTGGACTGTGTGCTGTCTCGTTTTTCCGGATCACCAATTGGGAAAATTATTTTTCTTTGATATATATAGATATATATCTATATATATAGATATATAGATATATATATATATAATATATAGGAATAAACAGAAACAATAGGCACTCAGTCAGGTATTCAAGATGGTGGGTGCAAATCCGTGTAGAATAAATTGGCAATACGATACCTGTTTGAGATGAATATCAAGAGGCAGACTCCAATAGATGGTCAAAAAAGCTCTTTATTATCAAGACAATCATAACCAAATGGTTTGATGTGCTTGATAATACAAAGCTTTTTTGACAATCTATTGGAGTGCTGCCTCTTGATATTCGTCTAAACCACTGAATCGTATTTGCAATATATATATATATATATATATATATATATAAATATATAGATATATATATATAGATATATATATATAATATATATATATATATATAATAATATATATATAAATATATATATATACACATACATACATACTGTGACAGGGTCATTGACCTGTATATGTTAGTAGGAGATGGCGTATACATGCTTTCCATGAGACGAGTGGTTAACCCAGCTTATTAAGCAGTCCACAGGTGATTCAAAGTAAGCTAGTTCACCTGCTTTAAAACAGGAAGAGGAATGCCTCTGGGGGGCAGTCTCTCTCTGGCAGAGAGAAGACAGAGGAGTGTGACAGACACACACAAGCTGCTCAGATGACCCTGTCCCAAGGGGGAATAAAGATCCCAGGTAAGGAGCCAACTGGTTTGTTGAACATCGTTGGGCGGCTAGGTTAGCTAGCCAGCCAGGTAGTTAGCCTGAACTTTTGTTTAGTCAGTGCCCTGACAGGGTTAGGTTTTTTGTTTGTTTTAATTTAAAGGAACAGTGTACCCATTATTTAATACCCTTTTGGACAAATAAATCCACCAGCACTATTTCAACAAAAGTCATGTTGCTCCTCACTTACCAGGCCATCTGCCACACGTGGTGTCAGAAGTGGGATGTCGAACACCCTGAAAAGGGGCGGAGCTACAGATTGCGACTGTGTGAAATGGTCCACGCCGGTAGTGCCACTACGGAGGATTTGTGAAGCCTTAGTACACATCGCTGTCCATCAAGAAGCTAACAAAACGGTACAGGAAAGCACGGCTGCACAACGCAAGACAAACTTGAGCAGCTTGACGTATCGCAGACACACAGAAGCAGCCGATTGAGCAGCTGGCCCGATTAAAATGGACTTGTCCAGTACGGCCCCGGACACGGCCAGTCCAGGTGAACGTGTACTGCAGAAATGATGAGCCGATGAAGTGAGGATACTCCGGTCCTTTGAGCGAATCGCTTCCCGGGAAAGTTGGGCCCGCTCCAAATGGGCTGGGATTATCGCAACCCTTTTACTGGGGGAAGCCCAAAAAGCAATTGTGACCTCGATGAAGAAGCGCCAGCAGACTATGACGTCTGAAAGCGAAATCCTTGCAAGGATTGGTGACTCCCGCAGTTTGTGCGAGAGGTTCCATACGGGAGATACCACTAACAGAAGCGCCAAATCCCAGTTATGGGATTGATTCACCTAGCGTCCAAGTGGCTTAAAACCAGAGGTATATAGCCTGTCAACGGATCCTTGAGATGGTGGTGTTGGACCGCTTAATTCGAGCGTTAACAAGGACCTTCCCGGTGGGTGGGGCAGGGAGATCCCCTCACTTGTGATGCCATGGTAGGCGCAGCTGGAGCAGTTTCTGGCTACCCGTGAACTGTCACGCTCCCCTCGCCCAATCCACAACCCACGTCCCAACACGAAAGGTAGAGGCCAGCGCTGGCGCCAGGACCCACGACCATTCGCACGATTGAGAGGGTGGAAGAAAACCCGGATAGGACAGAAACTCTAAATCTCAAAAGGGTTTCAAGAACGAAACGGGCCAATGTTTGTTTTGAGTGTGGGGAGGCGGGACATATTAAGGCTCACTGCCCACAGTTGTCTGAGCCAATGGAGTGTGCGTATGGCTCTGTGAAGTCTGAATTTTGTGGGGTGGTAGGTATGACCCGCGAGGGAAAACGTACCCACAACTTCCTCACCACGGTGATTTTAAATGGTAAACCAATCTCCGCCCTGGTAGACTCAGGGAGTAATATTAACTTGGTATCAGGGAAGTTGGTTAAGCCTCTCCAATTACACCAGGGTGAGAAGTTGCGGGTATTATGTGTACATGGGTGTATGCTTCCGTACACCTTGACTCTGATAAAAGTGAAAGTCGAGGGGCAAGTCATCCAAACTACGGCAGCAATTGTACCAAAGTTACCTCATTCCCTAGTGTTAGGCTGTAATTTCCTGGTTATGACACCCTGATCAGAGGCCAACTCACCTTAAACAATCCTACTCCGGATGAGCTTTTTCCATTTACAAACCCTGAATTAGTCTCCGAGGTGTCTAAAACCCCTAAATCGAAATGAGAACGTAGGAAGGGAAAAAAAAGAGGTAAGCCCCAACCCCAGTTAGCACTGGTTACTACTCCTAATGGAGGGGGACCAGAGGGAGAGGAGTTCTCTGAGACAGGGCCTGTTGATGCTCAGGTGTCCGAGTTGCCCTTTGGAGGTTACCGGCCAAACTCCAGATGAGGAAGGTTTTGGAAGTCTAGAACTTTCCTTGACTAACTTTGGTAGGGAACAGGCTAATGATCCCCAGTTGAAAAATGGGTTTAGCGAGGCGGTAGAAGTTAATGGGGTCCCGGTAGAAGGAACCACCAAGGAATCCTATCCATATTTTTTTATTAAAAATTATTTGTTATACCATGTGAGCCAAGAGGAGGGCCAAGAAATAGAAAAATTGCTAGTGCCCAGTTCATTAGTAAGGAAGGTCCTAGAGCTAGCGCACACTCACTTATTGGGAGGTCATCTGGGAGTAGAGAAGACACAGCAAAGAATCCTAAAAAGATTTTACTGGCCAGGGATATATAATGCAGTAAAGAGATTCTGTGCCTCTTGTCCCGAGTGTCAGTTGACAGTCCCCTGACCAAGTTTGAGGGCCCCATTGATCCCTATGCCTATTATTGAGATCCCATTTGAGAGGATTGCCAGGGATATAATGGGTCCCTTGGAGAAATCTGCCAAGGTTCATCAATACATCCTAGTGATCCTAGACTATGCCACTCGCTATCCAGAGGCGCAGCCTTTACTTCCTAATACTTCCTCCATAGCTATAGCTAAGGAATTGTTACAGGTATTCTCCCGACTCGGGATACCGAAGGAAATTTTGACAGATCAGGGTACCCCGTTTACATCTAGGCTTATGCGAGACTTATGTATAGAGCTAAAAATACAGTCCCTAAGAACCTCTGTTTACCATCCGCAACCGGACGGACTGGTAGAACGATTTAATAAGACGTTGAAGATGATGTTGAGAAAGGTGGTGGCTAGTGATGCGAAGAACTGGGACACCTTGTTGCCTTATCTCTTGCTTGCTATCCGAGAGGTACCAGAGGCCTCTACAGGGTTTTCCCCATTTGAACTCCTGTATGGGAGACGCCCAAGAGGGATTCTGGATAGCCTCAAAGAAGAGTGGGAGCAACAAGCTGTTCCAGGGAAAAATGTTGTCCAATTTGTGGAAGATTTAAAAGAACGCATTGCTCATATTACTCCCATAGTCAGACAGCATTTTGAAGAGGCACAGAGGGCCCAACAGAACCTTTACAACAGACAGGCTACGGTTCGCAACTTCCGACCAGGGGACAGAGTAATGGTGCTTGTTCCCACGGCCGAAAGCAAGCTGTTATCACATTGGCAAGGTCCATATGAAGTTCTAGAACAGGTCAGCCCAGTGAATTATAAAATTCGACAGCCAGATCGGAGGAAGGTAGAGCAAATCTATCACATAAATCTATTAAAACCCTGGAAGGATAGAGAGGTATGTCTGACGGTTGTAGCTAATAAATCTGGGAAAGGGGAGGATCCACTCATTCGAATATCGGCAGAACTCACTCCTGAACAATACAGAGAAGCTGCAGACTTGGTAAAAAGGAACAGGGATGTATTTTCCAGCGTACCAGGGAAAACTAGGGTGATTTCCCATGATATCGACACTAAGCCGGGGATAGCCATTAAGATAAGACCTTATAGGATCCCAGAAGCCAGAAGAGTTGCTATTCAGTCAGAGGTAAAGAAGATGCTAGAGTTAGGGGTAATTGAGGAGTCCCATAGTCAATTGTCCAGCCCAATTGTCTTGGTACCTAAGCCAGATGGGTCAATACGGTTCTGTAATGACTTTAGAAAAGTCAATGAAGTCTCGAAGTTTGATGCCTATCCTATGCCGCGGGTAGACGAGTTAATTGAGAGGTTGGCGAGGGCCCGTTTTCTAACCACTTTAGATCTTACAAAGGGTTATTGGCAAATCCCCTTAACAAGTTTAGCCAAAGAGAAAACATCCTTCTCCCCACCTGATGGCCTTTTCCAGTATACTGTCTTACCCTTTGGCCTTCATGGGGCGCCTGCAACCTTCCAAAGGTTGATGAATAAGTTGTTACACCCACACTCGAACTACGCCTCAGCATACTTAGACGATGTGGTAATTCACAGTCCAGATTGGGACTCAAATCTACAAAAGGTTGAGGCAGTTTTGAGAACCTTTTGGGAGGCGGGACTTACAGCCAACCCAGCTAAATGTTCAGTCGGCGTAGCAGAAGCAAAATATCTCGGCTATGTTGTGGAAAGGCGGACAGTAAAACCTCAGCTCAATAAAGTCGAAGCCATTGAGAATTGGCCCCGTCCCCTTAAAAAAAACCAGGTTAGGACATTTCTAGGCATTGTAGGTTACTACAGGTGATTTATACCCCATTTTGCAACCCGGGCTGCACAGCTTTCAGATTTGGTAAACCTGATGTTGTAAAATGGAACAGTGATGCGGAGACCGCATTTTTAGATCTACGTACAGCGTTCTGTAGTCACCCAGTCTTGGTAGCCCCGGATTTTACAAAGGAGTTTTTTCTGCAAACGGACGCCTATGAAGTAGGTCTCGGAGCAGTACTGTCCCAGTTTGTAGGAGAAGAGGAACACCCGGTCCTCTATTTAAGTCGCAAATTGTGTCCCCGCGAGCAAAGATATGCCACAGTAGAAAAAGAGTGTTTGGCCGTAAAGTGGGCAACAGACACGTTGAAGTATTACCTTTTAGGCAGGTCTTTTACGCTTGTTACAGATCACGAACCCCTACAGTGGATGAATAGAAATAAAGAAAAGAACTCGAGAGTTACCTGTTGGTTCCTGTCGTTGCAACCTTTCAACTTCACAGTCCAACATCGGCCAGGCATACTGCACGGTAATGCTGATGCACTCTCTAGGATGCACAGTCTCGGTGCACGGGCCGCTCCACTCGGTAACGTTACGCTGGGAAGGGGGATATGTGACAGGGTCATTGACTCTGTATATGTTATTAGGAGATGGCAGTATGCATGCTTTCCAGTAGACGAGGGGTTAACCCAGCTTATTAAGCAGTCCACAGGTGATTCAAAGTAAGCTAGTTCACCTGCTTTAAAACAGAAAAGGAAATTCCCTCGGGGCGGCAGTCTCTCTCTGAGGCACAGAGAGAAGACAGAGGAGTGTTGACAGACAGACACAAGCTGCTCAGATTGACCCTGTCCCAAGGGGGGAATAAAGCTCCCAGGTAAGGAGCCAACTGGTTTTGTTGAACATTGTTGGGCTGGACTAGGTTAGCTAGCCAGCCAGGTAGTTAGCCTGCACTTTTGTTTAGTCAGTGCCCCGACCGGGGTTAGGTTTTTGTTTACGTTTTAATTTAAAGGAACAGTGTACCCATTGTTTTAATTACCCTTTTTGGACAAATAAATCCACCAGCACTATTTCACCAGAAAAGTTGTGTTGTCTCCTCACTTACCACGGCCATCCTGCCACAATACATATTCACACAATGTTGTAATCTGCTTTAATATTGTCCGTGTGAAAATTAATTTTTGGTGATATTGATTTATGACAAAACATAGCTTAGGTACCCTTAAGCTGTATTGTTACTTAGCATGACAAAGATATTTTGAGAGTATGCACGTAGTATGAATGCTCCACATGGTCACAATATTAGCATTTGATTTAAACAAAATGTTTCCCTACAACCTTTGATTGCTTACACCTTTTATTGACAGTGTCTGTAATGTCGTCAGTGTATTTGTTATGGAAATCAATAACTTTCATCAGGGAAACACTGGGACCATAGAGGGGTGTAAGGAATCCGCACTTGGGTTTGGCTGGAACTCATCCTTACAGAGCTATAGTGTTTCCAGAAAAACCCCTGTCTAAAACCTGCAATCAAGAATCACCTATTCCTGCAATTAGACTGCAGCCTGCTTCTTGCTGCCACCTATGCAGCTCTGCCTCATTGGCTGCCTGTTCTATTTAACTCCTGCCCCTCCCCCCAGGAAGTGGCTGAACATAAACTTTGTCAAGTACTGTAACTGTGCTTGCCACATCACCTCTTTTTGGCCTGCCTTGGCCTTCTTGCCATAGCTCCTAGTCTCTGGCAGACTCTGCCACGCTGAAGTGGTTACATTGAAGCCCTCTGTGTTTCTGTCCTGTCTGCAGTTCCTGTTCCCCGTGACCTTCCAGTGGCCTCAACCACTCTCAGCTGTACCCGGCTAGGGGGTGCTGTTCTGTGCTGAAGTGCTGGATCCTCTGTTCTATTCCTTCTGCAATCCTCCTCCTTCCAGTGGCCTCCACCACTCTCAGCTGTACCTGGCTAGGGGGTGCTGTTCTGTGCTGTAGCACTAGATCCCTAGTTCCTGTTCATTGCTCTCTGTGCTGAAGCGGCACAGTTCCAATTTCTGCCCTCTACGCTGAAGCGGCGTAGTTCCAGCATCCGTCTTTCTACGCTGAAGCGACTTCTACCTTGTTTCCTGATGATGACCTCAGCTCGTGACCGCGACCTTCGTTCCTGTGCCACCTACCCTGACCCTGGCTTGTCTACCGATTACTCTACCTTTTCCAGTCCTGACCCGGCTACGTTTGACCACGGAATTCGCAACCCAGATCCGGCTTCATGGTCTAAGGTCAGTGTATACCTATCCCCACCTCAGCCCCACGGTGCGGTCCAGGTTTGTGGTGAGAATAACCGTTATAAGGGGGTCTGCCCGGGTGATACCAAAAGTGCAGATCAACTTTGATTCACTGGTCAAACCCTTTCGTCTGTAGAGGCCTGTTGCTGCCTCATAGCCATGACTCCCGCATAAAAATGTGAGCACCCAATAACCCCCAACCCCCGCCCCACTAAACAAATGTAGGGTCCCTTTCCTCACCACCCCCTCCCTCATTGCAAAGGTTAAAAGTTAAACTCTGGACCCGGAAAACTGTCAGCTGCCCTTACTGCAATAGAGCAAATAATCTGATGCAAATAAAGTTGGAGCAAATTGATACACATATGTGTGTTTATGTGACTGTGTGCATGCGTGTGCATGTGTATAGGTGTTCTTGTAATATCCTAGGGAGGTGGGAGGTGGAATACTAATAATTTGAATTTACTGGAACAAACAAAAAGGCTGTTTTTGTATTTTCTGCTAGTTATAATTGCAAATTCACTTGACCTTAAATAAACCTTCAAATAAAAATGTTATCCCATATCATGTAACACATTTGCATTAGTAAGTTGAAATGCAGTATTTTTCCTTTGAGCACATCTCCATTCATTCCGTGGTTCATTTTAATTTACACAAAAGATAAATAAAGGTAATATATTCATAATATTTAACCTGAACTTAATTTTTATTAAAGCTATAGATTGGAAAAATAGTGGGAAGTTTAAGACATATTGCTATATAGCACTGAGATTGACTGGAGTGGAGTACAATTATTTACAAATCTGAAGGAGTGTTTAAAAGCTTCACTAGTTTTAATGTGAGCTATAAAACAGAATTATTGTAACATTACATGGATTCATTTTTTCCCTCTATTACAAATGAAAATAATAACAATTTATTCACAAAAGCATTTTTCACTGCACAATTAAAATTAGTCAATGACTATTGTTTTTTCTGAGTTGAATACATTTAAAACACCTCAAGGAGTTTGATTGCATACCAACAAGTGGAATTAACACATACTTTCCCGGCACGATCAAACTTAAACATCCACCACACACACATATATATATATATATCCCTTGCTGCAGTGGAAGTGCTGTGTGCTGGGTGATAATGGTGAAAGACAGGGTTGCAGACCTGTCTAAGACATGCAAATGAATATACAGGTATATTTACAGTTGCTTTATGCTTTACTGTGGAGGGTTTTAGTCACTTTTTTTACCCACCACAACCTTAATAAATGTGGTGATTACCTACTCTTTAATCTCATCTGAGCAAATGTCAGCAACCAACCTCACACTAATGATACCCATAAAGGTTGAAACATGTCTGTGAGTGGGTTAACTAACTTTGCATCTCCCAAGTCCTTGCTTAAAAGCTGTGTTTAAAACAGCATGCATTGGCTAAGGGTTGCTCATGTAATGTGAGCATGAGATAAAAGGTGGCACTGTGTGCTCATTTGCATGTCATTTCCCAGAATCCCTTGCTGCAGTGGAAGAGCTGTGTGCTGGGTGATAATGGTGAAAGACAGGATTTGTAGACCTGTCTAAGACATGCAAATGAATATACAGGAATATTTACAGTTGCTTTATGCTTTACTGTGGAGGGTTTTAGTCATTTTTTTTACCCACCATAACCTCTATATATATATATATATATATATATATATATATATATATATATACACAAGAGAAAAACATGCGCAATCCTAGTGTATTAAAGAATATAAAAGTTTAATAGGACTAGACCATATAAAAAGCGTACTCACAAACAGAGTATATAATCAAGCATGTATGAGATATTCTCAATCACCATAGAATGCAAGGGTCCACGTCAAACGTTCCTTTGGTGCCTCCTCTTCTGTGACCGGTGTAACAATCGTGCTTGCTACAAACTGCTACTGGACCGCGGGGCTGAGGTGGGGATGTATATATACCGACCTTAGGCCACGGAGTCAGGTCCGTAGTGCGGATTCCGTGGTCAGACATAGCCGTTCAGGGTTGGAGAAAGCAGCGTTAACGTTATCCAGGCTGGGGTCAAGGCAGGAGGCATAGGACTGATGGTCGCGGTCACAAGCAAGGGTCGTCATCAGGAAATCTTCAGCAGGACGCTTCAGCAAGGAAAGAAGGAACTTCAGCGGAGCAGCTTCAGCATAGGAAAAGGGCCCTGTAAGGAGGACAGGGGTAGGACAGCATGAAGGCCTCTGCAAGGGAAATATGCTGCAGGCCACAAGAACTAGAAGCTTAGCACTGGGGAACCAGTGCTTCACACAGGAACAGAATGGCCAGACAGGCGTGCTTGTAGCAAGCACCATTACATTCAAACAGACTTGGATTACACTTAGCCACCTCCTAGGGGGGAAGGGCTAACCCTAAATAGCATGGGCAGCCAATCGGGACAGAGCTGCATAGCAAGCAGCATGAAGGAGACTGCAGAGTGAGTCCAGAACAGGTGGATCTTGATTGCAGAAGCAAGGAGGGGTTCTCTGGAAACTCCACAGCTATGCAAACATGAGTTCCAGCCAAAACCCAGGAGCGGATTTCTCACAGTACACCCCTCCCCCCCCTTCAGGCGAGAACTCCGGTCGAGCCATATCAGGATCACTCAGGGATCTGGGTGACATGGAATTGTTCCTAAACCCTCTGGGCATAGTGGTAGATCTGTGGTGAGGTCGTTTGTCAGTGAGCGCTTTCTTCAAAAGGAAAAGCAGTGGTCCTGCAATCAATAGGTCAGCACCCCTAGGTAGGTGAGGTTTAGAGAACATCAGGTCCGAAACCTGGGCATCCACAGAGGACGCAGTAGGCACCGAACAGCAATTGGAGAGAAGCATGCCCGTGCCCACGGTGGGAGCACAAGAAGCAGGGACTGACACCACAGGCAAGGCAAGAAAGTCCAAAAGGAGTGCTACTGTACAGTCTTAGAAGATGGCACCAAGAAATCCGGAGAGGGCACATCAGGCGCTACACAGGGAGCAATGGGTAGTGAATTTGACTTGGGAGTGGAAGTCCCAGACTCTATGGCTTCAGGAGATATTGCAGAAGAATCAGCACAGAATACATCTGTTTTGAACACAGGGTCCTTTGATGCAATAACAGGAATTTGGCACTTTTCAGGGAACAGAGAAAAAGGAAACTTAGACTTAGAAACTTGATTCTGAGATGCAGTAACAGAGGACTGAAACCTTGCAAAGAAGGAAAAGAAAAAGGCTGTATGGTGCTCAAACAAAGATCAATGGCTTATATAAGCACATAATTGAAACAAAAATTTCCACTGTTCAAATCCTTGAAGTATCACACATATTTGAATAGAACATATGTCAAATAATGACTACACCACTATCCACTATGAACCGAATAGCTGGATGGAGTTTCACTTCTTGAGTTGTAAAAACTCCTACTGGCTAGTGTCCAGATATATGAGCATCGATGTGGACAAATAAAATGGTGTGTAGGAGTAATAAAACTCACATTTGTGTGGTCTTCTGTATAATGTTCCTCCACAGGTTTGTGCTCCCGTTTCTCCACGAAATCCAAACAGGCAGGCAAAGGAAAGTTGGAGCACCACTACAAACAGTGGAAAAAAGTGGAAAGAAACTGCAAGAGAGTGTGTCCCATAAATAAAAAAGGAGGAGTCAGAGACAGATAGGCTGGTCTCTGAAGTGGTAAATTGAGAAGTAGCATGGGCTAAAGCAGACACTGCATGAGAGTCAGAAAAAGGAGAGTTTGACTTTGGAACTGGAGGCATAGTAAGTTCATCTTTTGGCTCTAGGAACGTAACATTGGATTTGGGATTGCAAGAATACACAAAGGGCGCCCCAAAGGGTTTACTAGCAAGGGTTAAAGCAGGAACAGCTTTAGAGTCAGAGGAAGGGGAACTTGAGTTTGAAACAGGGGACTTGAAAAATTCCTCCTTTGACTTCTGACATGTAACATTAGCTTGGGGATCCCAAGAAAATCGGGGTAACCCAAGGGGTCTTGTAGCAGAACGTGAAGTGCAGATGGGCTGCCTCATAGCAGAGAGGGAGTCGAGGGACTGATCATTCTTTTTTATGAGCCGGTCAAAGGTTAGGGAGAATCTTTCAGACTGGGCCAGTATTCCAGACAGGGACGGGTTTTTAGACCGGGACTGGCTTAAACCCACCTAAGCGGGGTCCGAGTTTGTGAGGCTAAGCATACTGTAACGATCGTGCTTGCCACAAACTGGTACCGGACCACAGTGAGAGGTGGGGATATATATGCACCGACCTTAGGCCACGGAGTCAGGTCCAGAGTGCGGATTCCGTGGTCAGGCATAGACAGTTCAGGGTTGGAGAAAGCAGCATTAACGTTATCCAGGCTGGGGTCAAGGCAGGCGGCATAGGAGCGATGGTCGCGGTCACAAGCTAGGGTCGTCATCAGGAAATCTTCAGCAGGATGCTTCAGCAAGGAAAGCAGGAACTTCAGCGGAGCAGCTTCAGCATAGGAAAAGGGCCCCTGTAAGGAGGAAAGGGGTAGGACAGCATGCAGGCCTCTGTAAGGGAAATATGCAGCAGGCCACAGGAACTAGAAGCTTAGCACTGGGAAACCAGTGCTTCACACAGGAAAAGAATGACCAGACAGGCGTGCTTGAAACAAGCACCATTACTTCCAAACAGACTTGGATTATGCTTAGCCACCTCCTGGGGGGGAAGTGCTAACCCTAAATAGCATGGGCAGCCAATAGGGACAGAGCTGCATAGCAAGCAGCATGAAGGAGATTGCAGAGTGAGTCCAGAACAGGTGGTTCTTGATTGCAGCAGCAAGGAGGGGTTGTCTGGAAACTCCACAGCTATGCAAGGATGAGTTCCAGCCAAAACCCAGGAGCGGATTCCTCACAACTGGTAACTCAGCAGGATGTTTGGATACTCCGGGAACCGGATGATATCATCACTCAGCGTCCCGTATAGAGATTTCCTCCGGTATCCACACTTTCCACTGGCACTGTTCACCATGGAATACTGCATATAACTGCAGTCAAGGGGATCTAGGCAGCCCAAAAACAGTCTTCAATAGCCATAAAAATAATTCTCTGCTCGTGAGAAGTAAAAACAGCTGCTGTGCTTGCTACTTTAGGAAACGCCCTACGCGTTTTGTCACTCTTGAATTCGTCAGGGGTTATGCTATTGGTCATAAAGATAACCTTTATACCCAAACAAACGTTCTGGTTAACAAATAGGAGTGGTGGCGGGTACCTTCAATTACACACAGTTTAACCCTATTTCATTGCCAGACAGTAGTGTTAGCTATTCTACATGACATTCTATAGACTATTGAAGAGGTAATATGGATTGTAAGGTTAGTATTACATTATGAACATTATAAACATAATAAACATTATACTAAAGGGATGTGATAAAAACCAAGATACAAAAGATCAACTTAGTGAAGTATGTAAAATACTATCCAAAGATCATTGCATAGAAGGAAAAATAAACATAAAATAATAATAATAGTAATGACAACATACCAGATATTCATTAAATCTCAAATGAGATGATAATAAACATGATAAGGTTAGCTTAACCTAAAAAGGAAAAATACAATTTTATTATTAATAAAATCATG
>WSYH01018471.1:0-10961 GCA_036426205.1 Ascaphus truei
AATTTAGTGTGTACTTCTTTAATATCAGCTGTTCTAACATGCAGTACGCCTCTGATCGGTAGAAGCGGTGCGTGAGCATTCAATTGGCCCGATGGTTGCTATGGCAACCAGTGACACTATATAAACAGGCTTCCGACATCAGCTGGTTATCACTCGCCCCTGAAGAATCTCCGTCAAGGAGGGAAATGCGTAGGGCGTTTTTGGCGTGGTGACATCAGCGTGAGGGAACTGTGAGAGACTGGTAGTATCGTTACTTTGTATCCGTGTTCTCCTCTGTTGCTCAATTTTAACGGCGATAGCTATCTTGCAGGGATCATGTACTCACGGTGCTGATTATATTTGGACGGCATGTCCATAGACTACAGTATTAATTTACTGCTTTAGTCAATTAAGCAGAGTGTTTAGTATCAGCTAAATTCTGTTTTTTTTTCAATTAAGCAGAGTGTTTAGTATCAGCTAAATTCTGTTTTTTTTTATAATTACTAGCCTCCTGATTTATTATCTGTGTTTAGTGTAGGCGTCGGCAATAAATATGCCTTCACCTCCCAACTGTTGTTAATTTATGTTAATTTTGGCTCATCAGTTGCACCCACCGTCATTCTAGACCTGTAAGGCAGAAATAGATTACATTCACATTATTAATACAGCGAGCATTATATTTCTTTTTTGTATATATCCCAGTGTTTACCATAGGGGAACGTAAGAGTCCTCTTCTTTATATTGCTCCTACCTCTATTAAGAGATAATTCGTTAAACATACAACATGACAGGTTTTTTGTCTACCAGCTGGGATACCAGCTCATGGCATGATGAGGCAAAAAAGTCTTCTCTGTGGAAAATACATACACTCCCTATAATAATACTGATAACATCACTGATTTTTTCAGAACCCTCAATCGTCTATTTAAATCTCAGGCACAGACCTGGTGGGAGGTCTCTAGTTTGCAGAACTATGATACTCAAGACATGATTCCACGGGGCTTACGGATAGGCCTCTCCCCAGCGTATCATATAACCACTGTTGAGTTTACCCAGCAATGGGAAAATATACTAACAACTTGCTCACAATCTTTAATAAAATTGTTGGTTGAAACTCAGCAGACATGGTTACTAAATATACAAAAGGAATTAGATATACAACTACGCAAACTAGATGACTTTAGATCCCACAAAGATATTTGATGACATGGAAACTAAACTCCAAAGAGAGGTTGATAAGTTTAGAAATGAAATAAAAGAGAGGAAACACAGAAAATTTCAGAGGGATTCTCTTGACTATAGTCTACATCAGGTGTATAGTTACAAAAAATCCAAAAAGAGAAGACAGACTACGATTAAATATTCCTCCTCCGAGGCTGAGAATTCTGAGTCTGAAACAGCTAGTGGCTCTGAAACTAGAATATCTGCCCCATCCCCCTCTACAAGTGGGATCTCTCCAACTGATACCAATACTTTTGCTTTTTTGTTATTGCCCCCTCGTCTTGTTGGTCTCTTACGACAAAAAAGCAAAAGGAAAAAGCAGGCAGAGGCCAGCGCAAAAAGTAGATTTAACAGCAGCGGATAATGGGAAACTAAAGATCTTTAATCTCTCTAAAATCAATCTCACAAGTGATCATGTTTCACTATTAGAGAAGGGATTATCCTTTTCTCCCATTAGAGAAGGGATTATCCTTTTCTCCCACCAAGGACTTTAATCTATTTGAGTGGGTAAAGGACTTAAATTTGTTTAAGTTTTAATTGCCAAGGAGTGCACTCCTTAATGAGCCTCTAGTTTGTAGGCGTCGGCAATAAATATGCCTTCACTATATATATATATATAATCTATCTTTGTGTCTTATATGCAATGTTGTGCCAATATTAATAAAATATGGCACAAGTAAAAAGCATCATAAGCAATATCTGAAGTGAACTGAGAATATTTCCATATGCTTACCTTGTAAGAAGGCAGAAAACAAAGCACCCCACGGCTAACAGTCTGGCATACAGATAGTAGAAGGGCTCCAACCTCATCTTGAAAATCAAAGGTCTCTGTATGCTGAAACGTTGCACAAAGCTTCCGACCCTTTGGACCTGCGCCAACGGTGCCAACCCACACCTATCAGACAGAAATGTCACACGTGTCAAGTAGAGAATACATTTCTGACCCCAACTAAAGTGTAATATGTTGCAAGATGTCACCTGAGATATAAACAAATATATATGATTTAATTGGCAAAAATGCTGTTACAGCTCCTTCACCCTTGCCAAAATTGCGGTCAGAAATCACATGCATTAGTATTTATGTGAATGTCAAGATATTTCTCAGACACACATTCCCAACAAACTCAAACACCCACCACACCATAATTCAACAAGAAAATATTGTTATTGAATATTATTGAAGTACTTAACTTCACACTTATTACACATGTTTTGTCAATTGGATGTAGCATTGGGCTCCCCTGTCTTTGGCTGTCAACATTTGTCACGCTCAGTAGCACTTCTTTTGACAGACACACAGACACACACACACACACACACACACACACACACACGTAGCTAGGTTCCCCATGGGCCCCCTTACCTCCGGTTGAGTGCGCCAGGCAAGATGCGGGGGGTGTTGAATGGAAAGCGGGGGGTGTGGATCGCCGGCGGCTCCCTCTGCAGGGCACCGCCATCTTAGTTGTGATTGTGCATGCGCAAGATGCCGCGCATGCGCAGTATAGCGCACAAAGTGGCCATTAGATAGTATAGGCTCCGCAAGGGACTACAACTCCCAGCAGGCCTAGGGGCTGCAATCATATGGGCGCAAACAGCTAATAGGGCTGCAGCTTCTCCTGCAGGGAGATGTTGATACTTTTGGCGTGTCTGCACTGCACCAGTCGCAGCTAGGACAAGGAAGGGGTAGGTTATGTGTGCAGGTGTCTGTGGCACCTGTACTAGGCCAGGTACCCTCTGTTAGACCCAAGCTAGGCCCTGACTTCCACATAGCTTGTGGTTGCTATAGGGACTTGCCCTTAGACAGGGACACTGCCCCACTTAGCACTATCGGTGTCAGGGACAAAGTGAGACGCCACACAGTAACTGCGGCGTGCGAACCATCACTTCGGATCCATGGATCCCATCTTCATCTGCACGCCCGGGTGTGAACACACCCGGCAGGTATCCAACTCACCAGTGCACCAACTCAACACTTTAGTGGGGCAGCGCTGTCTCACACATTTGGGTGGCTCTTGGGGGACACCGGGATGGTCCGGTGCCTGGAGCACCTCAGTACATTGGGGCAACCCCCACCGGGTTGTGAACATGGTGATCGGGAGGCACGGAGAGGGGTTATGGCCCTGCGAGGGTGTATATTATTCTCAGTATTGGTTTATGCTGTGTATAGTAAAACTTATGCTTTACACGTGTGCATTCTTTATTGTCTTGTAAAGGGGTCATTCCACATAGTAAAATCCCATTACAGGAGGATGTGCTACCGAACGATCACTCAGGTATATCCCAGGTTCCCAGCAGCGGAGACTCAGATTTCCTGTACGCCACAGGTAAAGCACCACACATATACCGTAGCCACACATCTTCCAGGGGGTGGGGGAAACTGCGATATATATCTATATTTTAATTCACACTGATACAAACACTCTTACATCACTTGCTTTCAGAAACCTTTTGACACCTCTAGCCATAAAACACATCCACACCGGGGGAAGGACCAGCACAGATAACAATCCAATAGACACTGTTGTTAAGTATACCTTTTGCTTGCTTCATTCATTGTAACATCGCCGGAAGAAGAGATCAGTGTATCTCGAAAGCACGCACAAATAAAAGCATTTCGTTAGCCACAGAACGGTATCATCTATTTATTTTTTGATTATATATATATATATATATATATATATATATATATATATATATATATAAACACACACACACACAACACACATATATACATACATACATAAATAGAAAGATATACATACATAATGTATATATATATATATATATATATATATATACAGTTGTGTGAAAAAGAAAGTACACTCTTTGAATTCTATGGTTTTACATATCAGGGCATAATAATAATAATCATCTGTTCCTTAGCAGGTCTTAAAATTAGGTTGTTCCTTAGCAGGTCTTAAAATTAGGTAAATACAACCTCAGATGAACAACAACACATGACATTTTACACTGAGTCATGATATATTTAACAAAAATAAAGCCAAAATGGAGAAGTCATGTATGAAAAACTAAGTACAACTTATGATTCAATAGCTTGTAGAACCACCTTTTGCAGTAAAAACTTGAAGTAATCGCTTTCTGTAGGACTTTATCAGTCTCTCACATCGTTGTGGAGGAATTTTGGCCCAATCTTCTTTACAACATTGCTTCAGTTCATTGAGGTTTGCGGGCATTTGTTTATGCACAGCTCTCTTAAGGTCCCGCCACAGCATTTCAATCGGGTTGAGGTCTGGACTTCGACTGGGCCACTGCAACACCTTGATTCTTTTCTTTTTCAGGCATTCTGTTGTAGATTTGCTGGTGTGCTTGGGATCATTGACCTGTTGCATGACCCAATTTCGGCCAAGCTTTAGCTCTCGGACAGATGGCCTCACATTTGACTCTAGAATACTTTGGTATACAGAGAAGTTCATGGTCGACTCAATGATTGCAAGGTTCCCAGGTCCTGTGGCTGCAAAACAAGCCCAAATCATCACACCTCCACCACCATGATTGACAGTTGGTATGAGGTGTTTGTGCTGATACAGTATGCTGTGTTTGGTTTTCGCCAAATGTGGCGCTGTGAGTTATGGCCAAACATCTCCACTTTGATTTTGACCTGAATCCTTTTCCAAAGGTCTTGTAATTCCCTGATCCTGTCATCGGCTGCTGAGATCCCAGAAGAAGGTAGAGCGAGATGAAGAGTCGACGGGTTGAACCCGTAATTCACGAAGTAGGGAGATTCCAGGGTTGAACCACTACGCACGTTGTTGTGGGCAAATTCTGCCCAGGGTAAGAGTTCAGACCAGTCGTCTTGGGAGTCAAACCCAAAACAGCGTAAATAATGTTGAAGGGACTGGTTGGTCCTCTCCGTCTGACCATTAGTCTGCGAGTGATATCCTGAGAAGAAATTAAGAGCAATGCCCAATTGGAGGCAAAACGAGCGCTAGACCGAAAAATAACCTGACCCTCTGTCTGATACTATCACCATAGGTACTCCATGTAGGCGGAAGATCTCCCTGATGAAGATACCAGTTAGTTTAGGAGAATTGGTGAGACCCTTGAGGGGTAGAAAGTGAGACTGTTTCGAGAATCGGTCCACTACCACGAAAATCGTGTTCATACCCTTGGAAATAGGTAAATCAACAATTAAATCAATGGACAGGTGTATCCATGGAACAGGCAGAGGTTGAAGAAGACCCGAGGGAAGGATTCTGGGGGTTTAGTCCTGGCACACAGCTACGAAATTTTTCACATCCTTTTGTATCCCAGGACACCAAAAAGTACGAGAAATTAGATCCAGGGTCCTCTTGGTGCCGTGATGTCCTACAGATTTGGAGGAGTGGCTCTACTCGAGAACTTTCTTGCAGTGCAAAGACGAAGTGAAGAGACGATCCTGAGGAGGCGAAATGCCGGGAGGAATGTGACTTTGTTGGCGGACAATGTCTTTGAGTGCTCCGCAAGAAGTGGCCGAAAGGATACATTTAGGAGAGGATGGGCTTCTGCTGGTCCTCCGACTTGTCGTCCAAAGAGAATTGACTAGATAAGGCATCAGTCTTGAAATTCTTGGCTCCAGGGAGATAAGAAATAATAAAGTTAAATCTATAGAAGAATAGTGACCATCTGGCTTGACAGGCTCCCAGGTGACATGCTCCCTCAATGTATAACATTTTTTTGTGGTCAGTCAGGATAGTTATGGGGTCTTCTGTACCTTCCAAAAGATGTCTCCATTCTTCGAGAGCTAATTTCATGGCCGGGAGTTCCCGATTCCCGATATTGTAGTTGCATTTGGCCGGATAATTTTTTTTAAAAAAGAAAGCACAAGGATGCAACCTGGACAGGGGATTCTTTCTCTGTGACAGGACAGCGCCTACTCCAACGCCAGAGGCATCAACCTCAAGAGTAAAAGGAAGTTTGGGATCAGGATGGGAAAGAACAGGGGCGGACACAAATGCCTTCTTGAGAAGTGCAAAAGATTGAAGCGCAGAAGTGGGCAGGAAGCAGTATCCGCTCCTTTCTTGGTTAATGCCGTGAGTGGAGCCACTAGTGAAGAAAAATTCTGGATAAACCTGCGATAATAATTTGAGAATCCAAGAAATCACTGCACTGCTTTAAGTGTGGTGGGTTGAGGCCAATCCAGTACTGCTTTGACCTTGGCGGGATCCATGGTGAGGCCAGTGTCAGTAATGATTAGTCCAAGAAAAATTGTAGAAGTTTGATGAAAAGGACATTTCTCGAGTTTGGCAAAAAGTCTGTTCTCTCGTAAGCGAAGGAGCACTTGTTTAACATTATTAACGTGTTCCTGTTTGGATTTAGAAAAGATTAGGATGTCATTGAGATAGATGATTACAAAGGAGTTGAGAAGATCCCTAAAAACATCATTGATGAAATCTTGAAACACGGCTGGGGCGTTGCACAGACCAAAAGGCATGACCAGGTACTCATAATGTCCATCTCTGGTGTCGAAAGCAGTTTTCCATTCGTCACCCTAATGGATCCTGACAAGATTGTAGGCACCTCGTAGATCCAATTTATAGAAAATATTAGCTCCTTGTAATGGATCGAAAAGTTCAGAAATGAGGGTAACAATTTTTCATGGTAATTTTGTTGAGACCCTGGTATTCTATGCAATGGCGTAAGGCTCCGTCCTTCTTCTTCACGAAGAAAAAAACAGCGCCCGCAGGAGAGGTGGACTTGCGTATAAATCCCTTCTGTAAATTCCTAGCAATAGATTCCTTCATTGCCTTGGTTTTGGGCATAGACAACGGGTAAGAGGTTCCCCTGGGTGGCGTAGTACCTGGAAGCAGATCAATGGGACAATCAAAACGAACGATGAGGAGGAAGAACCTCAGATTTGACCTTATCGAACACGTCCCGGAACTCGGCATACTCCTCTGGCAATTGAACCCTTTCCTTCTGACACGGTGGTATCCCCAATACTACTTGCTTCAATGATGCAGTTCTTACTGAAGAAAGAGCTCCATTGAATGGGTTCTATGTTGAGCCAGTCCACCCAGGGGTTATAAATCTGTAAGCAGGGAAGGCAGAGGATCACGCTAATGGAAGGTGTGTGAATAACGTTGAGTTGAATCTTTTCCAAGTGATTATTCTCAATTTTGAGATGAAGTACCTCCGTCTCCAGTGAGATAAAAGCCGGCTGAAAAGGTCTTCCATCAATGGCTTCAAGAGCAATGGGACTTCTTCTACGCCTGATGGGAACCAAATGGCGTTTTGCGAATTCTTGATCTATGAAGTCTCCCCCAGAACCTGAATTGAGGAAAGCAAGCGTAGAGACTTGGAAGCCCTCCCCAAAGAGAGTGATGGGGAGAAGAATGCGAGAAGGGTTGTCAGCAGAAATAGAGGAAAGAGAAAGCGTTCCCAATGAGACTCCCCCAGGTCTCATGGGAACTTTGCATTTCCCGACTTTTGGGGACAGAAGTAACCAAAATGTCCAGATGCACCGCAGTCAAGACATAAACCGGCATTGTTGCATCGTTGCTTCTCAGATTTGGAAAGACTAGTACCCCCCAATTGCATAGGTTCGGAAGTATCCGGGAGAGGAATCTCAGATTGGCTCACCTGACCGAGAGTGATCCGAGGTGGATTGACACGATGATGAACCCTCTATGATCTCCTTACTTGAAGGCGATGATCCACCTAGATGCAAACAGCGATTAGTTCTTCCAAATCGGTAGGGCGATCGTAGGTTGCCAGCTCATCCTTCAAGGCTTCGGATAGCCCCTGCCAGAAGGCCGCGGACAGGGCTTCGTCATTCCAATCTGTCTCTGCAGCTATAGTCCTAAATACGAGTGCTTATCTAGCAACGGGGCGATTCCGTTGAGAGACAAGGAATAGTGCAGAGGCAGCAGATACCTTACGGCCAGGTGTATCGAACACCTTCCGGATCTCCCTGGTGAAGGATCCGATATCCTGTGTGAGGTTGGATCTTCGTTCCCAGATGGGAGAGGCCCAGGCAAGAGCGTTGTCTATAAGAAGAGAAACAATATATGCCACTTTGGCGCGGGGTGCTGTGAAGTGGGATGGATTAATTTCGAATTGAATAAAGCACTGGTTAAGAAATCCCCGGCATTCGTGGGGGTCACCCCCATAGCGGTTAGGAGCAGGTAACCGGGGTTCTTGGGAGAAGTGTGAAGAGGGCATAGTGGCAGACTCAGGGACAGCAGGGGCAAGAGAGGAGCGAGGCTCTTGGAGAGAACGGGTGAGAGACCTGAAGTTCTCCTGAAGGGAACGCATGCTTTGATCACTAGCCACTAATTTTTCCTCAATACTGGACAGGTAGCTTGTGTGTGTGCTCAGGACTCTTCCTACCTCAGTGGGGTCGAAGTTTGTGTGGTTGAGCATACTGTAACGTGTAGCTCACCACAAACTAAGCTTGACCGCAGAGCTGAGGAAGGGAATTTAGTAACGCCAAACCACAGCCACGCGAGCGCGCCTAGAATGAAGATTGGTCGTGCAAGCCAGGTCAGGAGTATAGACGTGAGAGTAGTAGAGGGTACTTGCCCGATCAGGATTGGAGAGTAGCGGATCGTCGGGGTGCGTAGCGAGGTTCAGGATTGGAGAGTAGCGGATCGTCGGGGTACGTAGCAGGGTCAGGCAGCGACAGGATCAACAGGCAAGGCAGGAGATACAGGAACTGAATGTAGCAAGGCACAGCGTCACACAAGACTATGCTCAGCAATGAGTGTCTGGAGCAAGAGGGTATATAAAGGGAGATCTTCCAATGGGGAGCCAGGGCGGAACCAGGAAACCGAATCCTATAGGCTGCTGGTGCACACAGGTGTGCCCTATGATGCAGCCTGATCGGGAACGGAGGCGGGACCGACCACACGCAGACCCGCACTCGTTACTGAGGTCATGGGGCGTAAACCGGAGCACAAGTCACTCACACACGGTCCTGTCCGTCACCAGGACGGAGACTGGGGCGTGAGTTAGAGGGGAGGCTGGATGAGCACACTCGCCGCGTACCGGTTGGGGGGGCAGAGGTAGAGCCCGCGGGTGGGCAAACAGGCCACGCAAGATCCGCTCGCGCGTAACTGGGCCGTGAGACTGCGTATCCTGGGTGGCCATGGCAGCAGGTGTTTTCAGGTGAGGAGACGGTCTCCAGCCGCCAGGATGGTGGATCCTCACAAAAAAGGACCTTCCTCAGGGGTGCTGGAGGACAATGGCACCAAGAAGAAATTTATATCTAAAGTTCACCAAGTGAAATCAATTAGAGGGAGCTAATTGAACAATCAATGTGATCCATGGCAGCAGGCAGCATCACAGGTGTGCAGCGGCCATCTTGAGAGGCAGAGGCAAGTCAACAAGTTGTATAACAAAGTCCGTGTGAGCATGTGCGTGGGAGGAGGGCGTCTGTCTCTGGTAGGGAAATGGTGGCGTCCTCCGTTGCTAGGTAACGCAAGCTGAGCATCTAGTAGCCATGGAAACCAAAAGTAAAGCACATCGCGCATGCACATGCCTCCGTGCAGTCAATCGGGTCCCGCTGGCTCAGCACCATGAGCACGAGTGCCCGCAACAGCATGGACTCTCCCTGCGAACATAACAAGTAAGGGAGATACCCGTGAGTCAGACTTATGGGAATAAAAACAATAATACCAGATGTGTGGGCAACTGATTGCGGAGTACACCAATGCATTCTAGGGGGATCAATGACACCAAGCTACGTTGTCAGGTGTCACGTGGGAAAACAGGGGGAGGAAAGGAGCTGTAGCTTTAGGTCATCACTACTGATAGTGTCTTGTAAGGCTTTTCTGATAGAAGATCGGTGCAGGCAGATGCGCCCTTTGAGCATACGTGTTGTTTTGCCAATGTAGAGTACACAACAAATCTGCTTTTGCAATTCATGTAATCTCTGATCTTTATGGCTTTATGGAGAATTTCTTCCCCAGAATCATGTGCTGACAGATAGTACAGCCATGGCATTTGTAAACACCGGGTGGTCTTGAAAGCCAATTACTAGGACTGATATATTTAGAAACTGGGTCAGCTTATGTTAATGAGTCACCAATGTTCTGTCCCCTTCTGTAGCAGAATAAAGGTGGTTTGATGAAATTCTTGCCAATTCTTTTATCGTTCGCCAAAATATGCCAGTGTATCATGACACTGTTCCTGGTGGTATCTGAGGCGGTGCTGTAGGTGGTGTTGATGTTAAAGCGGTCAGTTGTAACCGACTTCCCTGTGGATCCAAGGAGTTGGTCACGAGGAACACTCTTGACCCTTGCTAAAGCATCTTCCACCTCCTGGCCATCATAGCCTCTATTGAGGATTCACCTTGCCATGGTGTGTAGTGCCTTGTCACATTCTTCCTTGTTGCTGGTGATCCTTGGCACCCTGAGAAACTGTGAGTATGGTAATCCTCTCTTTAGGGCACTGGGGTGATGTCTGCTAGCCAGAAGGAGGGTGTTTCGGTCTGTCTTTTTGTGGTGTATTCTGGTCAACAGGGATTCTGGGCCTTTGTACACCACCGTATCAAGGAAGACAATGTCACTGGTACTGTAGTTGATGGTGAACCATATATTCGAAGGAATAGCATTGAGGTATTCCACGAACAGTAAGAACTCCTCCTCAGACCCAACCCATAACATGAACACGTCATCGATACTGCACCGACACACTTTATTCGAGCAAATACCCAGTATGTACCTGGCAGATACCTGGAATGCGCCGCTCCTCACCTCTGACAAGCCCCGTTGCGTTTGCCTTCCCAGCCTGGGTTCATGCCTGGCTGACGGGCGGCTGAT